>JAJONR010007147.1:0-17255 GCA_029582245.1 Solanum etuberosum
AAGCATAGCAATTAAAAACAGCCCACAACCTTAATACATCTTCTCTCTCGAGCAAGATGGGTAGGATTGGGTTTAGGATTCACTCTCTCGAGCTGAACCCAAATCAATCCAATACCTACAAACCATTAATCAAAAGCTTTGGTTCTAAAACCTCTCTCTCGAGCAAGCTAAGAACACAAAATAAGAACTGCATTTGCAACTACAATTCATAAATTAACCCTCAGCTAATGATTAAACCCACTTCAATATAGCATTTAAACTAGTAATTGACAATACCCATAAACTAATTCAACCCATAATCACATGATCACACCCCAAGAATTGGGGTTTTAGCCAAACATCATAAAAGAGTAAAAACGGTTACCAAATCGATCAGCCATCAACTAGGTAAGAGTAATTAAGCCTTTACAATGCTTCAATTTGCAGAAAATTCGAAACCCACTTGCAAAATCTCCAAATTGAATCTCAAAAAGTCTTCAAGTCTACTAAGGAACTATCCAAAACTCCAGAGAAAATTGTTCTAGATTTTAAAAGAAAATAAAATATTCCCTGAATTTACAGTTTAAAATCCTATTTATAGTCGCTGAAAATTAGCCATGAAAGGCCATTGGGCAATATGAGTCGGGTTCGGCGAACCGCCCTTTGCTCTCTTTTATCGCCTTTTTGCATTGGCTCGCAACATCCTCAAGTTCTGTAACTTTGGGCGATCAAACTTATCATCGCGGACCTGATCAGCGATTCGCTGACTGCCCCATTCCTGTCATCGACTTGGCTTCTTCCCTCAGGGCTAGCATACTAGAACTTTAAGTGGTCCAAATATCCACTCGGCGGTTTGCCAAGTGCTTTGGCGATCATCAGGCTTCGCCTTTCTTCACTTCTTCAGTTTGTTTTGTTCTTTTATGCCTGTTAGTGTCCTTGCTTGCTCCTCAATTCATATACCTGAAAATCAAGGCTTTAACATCAGTTTATGGCACAAATTAAGCATTTGAAGACACTAAATCTATATAAACAAAGCCCCAAATGAGTCCAAATCTTGGACTCATCAACACCCCCAACTTAAACTTTTGCTTGTCCTCAAGTAAAACTCAAGATCAGCAGTTCAAAAAGGATGTCTCAAATAGTGTTGCATAAGACTCAACATAAATGCGCACAACAAGGTTCAACTTACTCATGCAATGATCAATTGTGCACTTAAAGATTCAAATTGTGACTCACCATTACCAAAGATACTCAAGTTCACAATACTTGCTTCAAATGCAAGTTCAAGCTCAACAAAGGTATTCAAATTCCCTCGCAACAAAGATGATTCCATTGTCACACACAATTTCTCAACAATTTAAGGTTCCGGAATCACATACAACTCTCACACTCACAAAGATGAACACATGCATGACTTCACCCATAGATTTGCCCTTATTTTCCAATCGACATTCGTTTCAGCTCACTCAAGATCACAAAGCTCTTTTTACGGCTTATAACGGGGATGAGGGTCAAGGTATGGTCATTTAGGCTTAGTTGTTGCTACCTTCATGAAGTATGGTTTGAACATCACTTTCCTCTTTTTCTTTAACATTTCAAATATGCTCACAATCCACCCCATTATTTAAATTCATATGAACTATCGGATACCCCATTTCTTTTGCAATTTCCACCACTTTATTTCACAACTTTTTCATTTTTTTTCTTTACATCTGTTCTCTTTTCTTTTCTTTGTTTTTTTTTACATGGAGGGGTTCCACTTTTTCAAACCATTACTCAAAGGGGGATTTCTCACACTTCTTGACTTTCCTTCTCTTTTCACCACACCCCCAACTTAGGCTTTTGGCCTAAGTTGGCTATTCAAACAAACCACACTTCATGAAAGTTATGGGTGAATAGAATAAAGAGAGGTCACAATTGTTCAAGTTTCTTACAAGAAAAAGGGTAAGGCTCAAAATGTGTCAATCAAGGTTCACTCATCTCACAAGGTTGGCCACAAAAGAGGTATATTGTCAAATTGCTTCACTCTTCAAAATTGTTGCCTAAGATCATTTCAAGTGCTTGCATCACTTAGTCAACCGGACCAATGGGGCAAATTCTAGGTGTCATCACACACACTATTCAAAGTAATCTCATCACACAAGGCATTGGCACCAATATCAAATAAGACTCCACACTTTTTAGCTAGTGTGCAATGTTCATCACAAGAGACTCATTCGATAACCGGCTAGTCATAACGAGATGCTAAAAGTTCACACATTTTCTATGCAACTTCATTGGCCTCATCGTAGCCACACATTCATTTCGTTCAGCATTATTCAAGTCATCGGTATTGATCATAACCGACACTCAAATTTGCAAAAGAACAACCACAATCACACACAAAAGAGGTGGCAAATCAAAATTTTAAAAATTTGGTTCAAAACCATTTCCATTCAAAACAAGGGCCACAAGCTAAAATATCCACAATGTCAAGATCAAAACACATATATAGATCAACAAAACACAATATTCACAAACAAAACAGAATCACAAGAGGTAGGTATGGAAATACCTCACCCCACCCAACAAAAAGAAGCAGTTGTCCTCAAATGCAACTAAAACAAAGATAATCAATAAAAATAGCGGAGAGGGAGGTAAAAATCATCCTGTCTACTAAGTCACTCCGTCTGTCAGGGCATCAATACCCGGGGTAACACTCTGAGGTTGGGCATCAGTGCCCGGTGAAGCATTAGTTGTAGTTGCACTAGACCCAGTCATAGTAGTGTCTCTCAAGGAGGCCTGTCGGGCTGTCTCGAACATGTCACCCTCTAGGTCAGCCAGATCCTCAATAACAGCCACATCTCGCTCCTCAAGCTTCTCCTCATCGGTCTCGGCATCAGACTCAGTAGCAGCAGCATCCTCCCTAATATCGTCTCTGTTGGTAGCTGGAGGTACCTCAGCACAAGCTGGAATCTCAGTACTAAGATCATCTGGGATCTCCACCGTCCCAAATAGCGAAGTAAAGTGTATGGACTTCAGATGGTCCACATCCTTCCTAAGATCATAGACCTCGGCTTTCAATGTCGTAACCTCAGTATTCACACCATGTAATCTCTCGCAAATCACTACTCTCGATGTAAGAGCATCAATGGAAGCCTGGAGAGGTGTCAGAGCAGTAGTAATAACTCTCTCAATCATCCAGGGTACCTCGGCCTCAAGCCGGGAAGCCCACACATCTACAGAATGGGCTAAGTGCCCCATCTTGAGGAGCATGGCCTGAGTAATTGGAGGCCTGGTGGCAGTGGAACCAGCAGTAGCTCTAGGGGGCTAGGAGACAGCAGAAGAACTCGGGGCCTGGGAAGGAGTGGAAGTAGATGTACCTGAAGGCCCAGAGGCCAGAGTAGGCAAGGTTGCCTCTACAGGTAAAGAATCAATATCAACCTCCGGGGATGTATCCACCGGAGGTGCTCTCCTCATATCCGCTTCGTCCCGTATGTACTCGGCCTCTATAACCGGATATCGGTACAGGATGTGGGTGTAACCTCAACATCCCTCTTCTCATCACGAGGAACTCCCGCCCGATGACATAACTCTGTAATAAGTATGGGAAATGGAAGGGACGTCTGGGGTTGCTTGGCCATCCCCTGCTCTATAATCAACCCCAGATTTAGCCGCTTCTTGGCAATGATAGATCTGAGACCGGCCACCTTTTGGTGGCGGAGAATGGACTCATTCTGTGATGGCATGACAGAGCTGCTGATGAACCCAAATGAGTACCGAGCTGCTATATTCAAATCCTTCTTCTCAATAGGTGATCCTACCTCAATCCACCTCGGGGTGGTGTCAGAAATAAGGGGAGCTAGCCAAACCTTCAGGTCATCCAGGGTCTGTGAAGTGACCATACTCTGATATGCGTGCTCAATGTCTGTGGCCCTGTCAAATACGGTGTTTATCTCATTGCTATCGCATCGCACTGTCCTCCCCCAGACTACCACATATTCTACCGATCTGAAGGCACTGGCCTTCTTCTTTCCCTTTGGTACCAGGTCACTATATGACGTATAAAACTCCCTGACCCATGTAGGAATGTATGGGCCATGGGGCCTGGTGAAGATCTCGAACCTGTGGAACCGGAGAGTGTCCTACACATTTGGGTATCTATGTACTACTCCATCCGTGGACAATCTCTTTTCCTGTAGAATGGTCCTCAATCCATGGAATTTTAACCGGTTGAGTAACCGGGGAGGTGGACCCTGAACTGGTGGTGCTGGAACCACCGTCTGTGCCGGAGCTGGCACTGAATCTGCAGCAGGAGGGGTCGACTCCGGAATCCTAGATGGATTTTGACGAGCTTTTGCATGAATCTCTGCTCACCGGGTCTGTAGCAATTGATTATCCTCAGGCTCAGAGAGAATCAAAGGATTCCCCATCACTGCCGGATTTGTGCTCCGGTCTCTCAACTACGGGCACCTTGCCCTTGCCCTTGCCTCCCTTCGGAGATGCTTTCTTGCTCTTTGTGGTGGAAGCAGTTGATTCCTCATTAATCACAATACCCCGTGCCCTTTTTTGGGGCGGCATACCACTCCCATCCAAATTCGTTCTAGCCATATCTGCAAAACACATCAAAAAGTGTTAGAAATAATTCAAGAAAAGTGCAGAAAGTAAGTTGCAGAAAGACTCGCCGAACCATCGGTGAGTCGCCGAGTAACTTAGGTGAGCCAGATCGGGCTCGCCAAAAGTACCAGCTCAAAAAACCTCTAAGGCATGTCGTGGATGATCAGGTCCCTTCGGCGAATCGCCGACTCCAATCGGCGAGCATAGAGTAGCCCGCCAAATATTACAATGTATTTTAAGGGTTAGGGGAACAGAAAGGGTGATCTAAGGAACCTTTCGGTAAGTCACCGAGTGAACTCGACGAGCTCAGGCTTCCCGCCGAAAGTTACAGAATCAAATTAGCCAAAATATGAAATTAAGGGCGATTAAAGGTGGATATTGGCGAACCACTAAACCATTCGGCGAGCTCAACGCAACTCGCCAAACGTGCCAGTTTTCAACCCCATTTCCCAAAATCAAGCTCGTAGCCCCCATAATCAAAATCAAACACACACATCAATTAAGCCCAGACCCATACGATCCATGCCTTCGGGGTACTCAGACTTCCCCTGATTTGGCCAAAATTGGTCATTTGACGACTTTTGCCCTTAGGAATGACGTCAAACGCTCCATCATTGGGTAAATTCCATCATTTGGCACAACTCGGGGCTACTTAGACTTCACCCAACGAGACCCAATACAAAATAACCGTAACCCAACAACTTAGGACCAATTTTAACGCACAAAACATAGGGAATCATTGATTTAAGCATTTAGGCACAAGTTCAGACAAATTACGGGCAATGCGACACAGAAAACACAATTAAAACAGTTACCCAACACATATCAACATATATTTACCTATTGCATTTGAATTTAACCACAAAATTAAAGTACGGGGTTTGGAAAACCAACCTGTAAGCTGAATTGAGAAATTGAAAAGCTAGGCGGCAAAGTATTCCAATTCCGAGCGAGAGACCACACAAAAATGGAGGAAAAATAGTAAGCTATTGAAGATTAATTAATGGGTGGGAGTACGAGAGTTGAAAATGAGAGAATATGAAGGATTTTGAAATTTTAAAATGTTTGGCCTTTAAAACCTTTCAGTTCGCGGCACCATCGGTGAAGTAAGTCATGCTCGCCGACCCACTCGGTGATGCACCGAGGGGTACTTTACCTCGCCGAGTTTTACAGGACCTCCAGGAAATCTGGGGGTTCAAACGGCGGACAAAAGCAGGCTTGCCGACCTGTTCGGTGAGTCGCCGATTAAGAAATTAACCCACCGAGATTTACAGACTTCCACTTCAGGCTTGGTGGGTCCAACGGCGATCCAAGTTGGGCACGCCGACCTATTCGGCGTGTCGCCGACTGGACTTTTGGCTCGCCAAACTGCCCATTTTCTAACACTTTTCACCTTTCAACCTGCACCATCAACACCCGTTATTCAAAATCAAAAAACAAAGCATTAAAAACTTGGGTTGCCTCCCAATAAGCGTCTTAGTTAACGTCGTGGCACGACGAGGATACCAAATTAAGCTTCATTTTTGGGGTTTGCCATTGTGTCACTAGGCAACCCCCCTTGTTGTCTTGGATTCAAATGTGAAGATATTTGACCCATTTGGGTCTCCAGCTGCTTAATAGAGACTGAGTGAGAGGTCACCGTCTGATTGAGAGTTGAGACATCCTCTTTCATCTCTTTCAACACTTTATCGGACCCTTCGACTCTGTTAAGAATGTGTGAGAGCATATCTTCTGTCCGGCCACCTTTAGAGTCCTTGGGCTTTTGACGCTCAAGGGGAGGAACATACCTATCCTTCTCCCCCTCCCTTTCCTTCCTAGTGGCGTTACGATCACACCATTCTCTATCACAGTCTCTCGAGCCCTCATCTCTATTCCATCCTTGATTTCCATCCGGTCTTGGGTAGTTTGTACGATAACCTCCTCCTTGATTGGCTAGGAAGTTCACTTCCTTATTGTACAGCGCTTCAAATTTTGCTTCATCGGGGTTCACTCCACCAACACCCACAGCATTAACACTTCTTGCACCAGCACCCATGACATTTTTAGCCAACATATCTAGCTGGGTTATCATTTTGGCCATGATTTGGTCTCTCTCTTGATCCTTTTCGATCTGTTCTTTTGTCATTTTATAAGTAAGAGGAGAGACTTGGTCTTCACGAGTGTACCATGCCCTGTTGATCTTAGTCATCCAATCAAGGAGTTGGGACGCTATTGCATAGGGTTGTTGCATTATACCACCCGGAGAAAGTTGATCAACCACTCTTTTATTTACCGAATCGAGGCTTCTATAGAAATATTGCAGCAGCACATTATCTGGAAGTCCATGGGTTGGGCACTGAAGCACCAGCTTTTTAAATCTCAACCATATCTCATGGATTGGTTCACCTTCCAAGCGTTTGAAACCTTGGATGCCATCCCCTAGAGTCATCATCTTCGATGGGGGAAAGAATCTCACTTGAAATGTTGTGGTCAGCTCATCCCATGAGTTAATGGAGTCCCTCGGTAACTCAGCCAACCATTTAGTAGCTTCACCCATCAAAGAGAACGGAAACAACCTAAGACGGACCGATTCTTGCGATATGTTCTTAAATGAGAACGGCCCACAAAGATCCACGAAGTTCCTGATATGCTCATTGGGATCCTCATGAGCCAGCCCCCCAAACAATCCTTTCAATTGTACGAGCTGAAGCATTGTGCTTGTAATTTGAAAAACCGTGTTTCCTTCAGCCGGAGGGAAATGAATGGCACCAACACCACCCACTTGGTTTGGTTCATTGACGTTTGGGTCATTAACATCACTGAGATTCCTAATGTCTTCTTGGTGGCCCATTTGGCTACCATTACTTCCGTTAATGCTCATCTCCTCCTCTGTTTAACACAATCAACACGAAACCAAAAACTAAAATAAGTAGATTCAACTATAACTACAAAGATCACAATTCAACTTCAATAAAAAAAATTCAAACAACACCACTCCCCAGCAGCGGCACCATTTTGATTAACGTTTCAAGCACACCTCATCCAATTCTAGGTGCAAATGATCGCTAAGCAGTATAAAACCCAACGAAGTTTTGAGGTCGAACCCATAGGGAGCGGTACGTGTTCAAATTCAATTAAGAAGTATGAATATGATCTAAAAAGCTATAGGAATAGAAATTATCGAAAAAGACATGAAACAAATCAAAGGGGTGACATTAAATGTCAGATGGGGGTTTTGGTTTGCAATTATCAACTAC
Organism: Solanum etuberosum; assembly: GCA_029582245.1. Lineage (NCBI taxonomy): Eukaryota > Viridiplantae > Streptophyta > Magnoliopsida > Solanales > Solanaceae > Solanum > Solanum etuberosum. The sequence continues at coordinate 7,812 of JAJONR010007147.1, forward strand.
AATGCAGTCACAAACAATTTGAAATAACAATAGGAGAGGAATTCTCGGGATGTGATCGATTATAGGCAAATTTTGATATATGGGTAATTGAAACTACTAGTAAATAGCTAAATATCAATGGGTAGGCTAGACTATAATTGAAATAGCTTTCTCTCGAACAACTGTTCCACTTCAAGTGATTTCTCTCGAACATCCATAAGCATAGCAATTAGGAACAGCCCACAACCTTAATACATCTTCTCTCTCAAGCAAGATGGGTAGGATTGGGTTTAGGATTCACTCTCTCGAGCTGAACCCAAATCAACCCAATACCTACAAACCATTAATCAAAAGTTTTGGTTCTAAAACTTCTCTCTCGAGCAAGCTAAGAACACAAAATAAGAACTGTATTTGCAACTACAATTCATAAATTAATCCTCAGCTAATGATTAAACTCACTTCAATATAGCATTTAAACTAGTAATTGACAATACCCATAAACTAATTCAACCCATAATCACATGATCACACCCCAAGAATTGGGGTTTTAGCCAAACATCATAAAAGAGTAAAAACGGTTACCAAATCGATTAGCCATTAATAGGGTAAGAGTAATTAAGCCTTTACAATGCTTCAATTTGCAGAAAATTCGAAACCCCCTTGCAAAATCTCCAAATTGAATCTCAATAAGTCTTCAAGTCTACTAAGGAACTATCCAAAACTCCAGAGAAAACTGTTCTAGATTTTAAAAGAAAATAAAATATTCCCTAAATTTATAGTTCAAAATCCTATTTATAGTCGCCAAAAATTAGCCACGAAAGGCCATTGGGCAATATAAGTTAGGTTCGCCGAGTAGTTCAGCGAACCGCCCTTTGCTCTCTTCTATCGCTTTTTTGCATTGGCTCACAGCATCGTCAAGTTCTGTAATTTTGGGCAATCAATCTTGTCATCGTGGACCTGATCGGCGATTCATCGACTGCCCCATTCCTATCCCCGACTTGGTTTCTTCCCTCAGGACTGGCACACTAGAACTTTAGGTGGTCCAAATATCCACTTAGCGGTTCGCCAAGTGCTTTTGGCGATCATCAGGCTTCGCCTTTCTTCACTTCTTTAGTTTGTTTTTTTCCTTTTTGCCTGTTAGTGTCCTTGCTTGCTCCTCAATTCATATACCTGAAATCAAGGCTTTAACATCAGTTTATGGCATAAATTAAGCATTTGAGGATATTAAATCTATATAAACAAATCCCCAAATGAGTCCAAATATAATACTCATCAAACATGCCTTAGATTGGAGTTGAGAGATTCCTCCATGAATGAATGCTTTTTGAGAATGAATTGCATATGAGCTCCATGAGATTGTGTTGAGCATGATTTATCCCGGAGATGGTACTTCCTCCTTGAACATGAGTAAATGTTGAATTTCATGCATTTTGGGTTGTTAGATGTAGTTCTTACTTCCTTATAGTGCATTGAGTATGTTTAGCTTGGAGGTGATATTTCCTCCTTGGTTGTATGTATTTAGATGAGTTGCATGCATGATGGGCTGCTAGTCTTAAGTCTTTTTGTCTAGAAACATGCTTAGAATCTCATTCGAGGACGAAAGATCCCAGGGGGGAGATAATGTAACACCTCATAATCTAGTAGGCTAAAGTAAGGCTAAGTGAGAAAGATAGTGTAACACCTCGTATCCAAAAAGGGGGAAACTAAGCAAATTTCAACAAGCACCAGGTGCCACCCACGGTGCAACCTACGGTCCGTAGGTGGGACCATGGGCCGTGGGTCAGGGAGTCGTCGATGGCCCAAATTTCCCCGACCATGAACGACGGTAGCCAGGACGGAGGTAGGTCCATCCACGGTCTGTCAGTCGTGGTCTCATGGGTGAGTACTGGGCATTTATTTTAGGGGCAGTTGGTCTTTTCTGATTTAATTAAATCAAAGTGGTGTCGTTTATCCTAAGTCTAGAACACCTATATAAGTACTTTAGACCCCTAAATTTGTTCACTTTAATTCATTCTCTCAAATATTCTCTCTCTAGAAAGTGGAAGAAGAAGGAAGAGATTGAAGGTAGGTCAAGATCAAGTCTTCCAATGTTCAAGCTTTTGTGGGCTTTGTGACTAAGGTATGATAGTTTTTCATCCATGGACTCCTTTCATCCATGGAGTTCCCTAGTTTTCCCCAATTGTGAAGATGAAATCCTCAATTTGAGTTAGGGTTCCTTCCAATATTGTGGGTATTAATGAATGTTGATCCAATTGAATGGATAATGATTGTTTATGATTGAACTAGTAGTAAATCATGTTTTTAGGATGAAATTGTATGTACCCATGCCTAACCCATGTCTAGAAAGATAAAATTGAAGTAAGTGGGTTTTGTGCCTTGTAAGGGAAAATTGAGGATTTAGAGATAATCTTCTAGGATTGATGATATGTATAGTAGATTGCTTGAGATTAGGGCATATAGACATGAATTGAATGAGATTAAGGTATACATGTTGAATCATGATTAGTATTGCTTGAGATTAGGGCATATAGACATGAATTGAATGAGATTAAGGTATACATGTTGAATCATAATTAGTATTGCTTGAGATTACGCCTATGTGATGATATATGATTAGAATTTCTTAAGAATGAAGTATGTGATTAGAATGTCTTGAGATCTACGCATATGTGATGATTGTAAGAAGTATTTCTTTGAGAGTAAGGCTTGTAGTGATGAATGTTGATTGTTAGGGCTTTGAGAGTAAAGCTAATATGATGAATTATGAATGTTAAGGCTTTGAGAGTGAAGCTTGTATGATAATGGTAGACTATTAGATAGAATTGTTGTGGAAGGACTTTACTCATATAATCTACCTTATGAATGCATGAATGTGAAAGGTTTCCTCACATTGAATGATTCTAGGTTGAAAGGTTTGCTCATCTAAAATGAATCAAAGCATGTTTAATTATGATAGCTTGAAGTTGTGATATGAGATCCCTTCATGAATAAGCTTGACTTGGTAAGACAAGACCATCCATGGTAGCTTGAGTAGAAGATCTCATGGATAGCCTTGGATTGAGAAATTGTACCCTTCCAAAGGTTAGCTTGAACTAGCATGAGAGTATGCTTGCATGATAGCATGACTTGGTAAGGTCAAACCATTTCATTGGTAGCTTGGATTGAGCAATAGTACCCTTTCTTGAGTAGCTTGGACTTGCATGAGAGTGTGCTTTCCATGATAGCTTGGTCTATCATGATGAGGTGCTTTTCCTTGATAGCCTTGAATTGGTAAATTGTAACCATTCATGAGTAATGTTTGTATTGGACTAGTAAAGAAGTACTTTTTCATGAATAGTAGCAAGAGCTAAAGAGGGACTAGTCCCTAATTAAAGTAGCATGTTTATGATGAATCAAGGTTACTTCAAGGAAGTATCGTAAGTATGTTTTAATATGAGATTTGCTTGTATGATGTATGATTAACTTAGATTGTTGCTAGAGTTGCCTTCCTTGATATGTATGACTAAAGGTGGATTACCCAAGTCTTAGATAAGGATAAGTTGAGGTTACTTAAGAAGTGTTCCTCTTACATTATGATGATCTATGTGCATTGATTATGCCTATGACTATGTTGTTATCTCTTATGCTTATGGCTTATGTCTTATGTTGACTAATGCTTATGTTATGCCTATGTTGATGATTTATGTTAGCTATCATATTTAGTACATTTTGTACTAATACATACTCTTGCCTACATTCTTATTAAATGTAAGGTCCGGTGATATTGACTTTCATCTCCATGGCTAGGATCATAGTAGAGCAAGGATTGAAGCTTTGGTGAGTCCTCATAGTATTCAAGGAGATAGCCACCATGTTCTTATGTCTTTCATTTTATGTTTAGACTATTGTATGGGCTGCGTCCCAAAGATATTCATGTATCAGATGGTTTGACACAAAGTGTAATAGACTTCCGCTCGTTTTATAAAAGACTTTGATTGTATGGAAAATGTTTTAAATTTCCGCATCATTTCTATTAGCTTATGTTATGAAAGCTAAGTGGCTTATATGAGGCCTCTCGGGGTCTTGTATGCCATGTTACGTCTAGGGTGTAGCCCTGGGTCGTGACAATATCCTAGGTGTTAACATGGCCTATAGAACCCCGAGATGCTCTATAAAAGCCACTTAGCATACATTAGACAAGATAATAGAAATCAAGAATTCAAAATATAGCATTTCATATTCCATAAGAGTTTGACAAAGTGAAAGTCTAACATAAGTCCCAATAATCCATCTAAACATCATAAGAAGTTGTTGGGACGTAACCCATACACTACATACATCATTCGAAAACTAGAAAGACATAAAGCAAGTAAAAGTGTCTCGGTCCTCGGAACATGAGGACTCACCAATATCTTGAATCCAAAAGAATCAACTAGCCACGAGAGTGAGATATATGAGAGTGGGACCCTACATTAATGAGACAATATAGGCACCAGTATGCATTAGTACATTGAATGTATCAAGTATGGGTAATATGCATAAAATAGACATGGTAGCATGAATGGCTTAAAACATGTAACGTATGACCAATATTTGAACATTCAAATGCTTAAAGGATAAAATGACATGTAAATCATGAATACGGTCAATATATTATAAATAAGAGATATAAGGAAAGCTTTGAAGAAACATAGTCATTTTTGTGGGATCTTAGCTTTAACCAATAATAAGACCATAAGAGCTATATCATCAAATCTGGTATATATCTCAAGGGAATTTTTACTTGCAAAGTTAGAGTTTGTACATATCATCTTTTGCTAAAGTGGATCCACTAGATATGTCATTTAAGACAATCCTATGGGGTCACGTGGTTTGGGATTAGAGGTTGTTACTAGAGACTACCGTATTTGAGCCTCCACCTCAAAGCCCTCTCGGTACTAAGTCTAAATCTCAATGGAATAGATAAAAGTCAAATATCAAAATAACATAGGAAAGGAAATGATCAATACCAATCCACACTTTTTAGATCAAAACATGGAATAGCTCCTTAAACAAAATTCAACATAGATGAGAAAACATTTCACCAATGTGAATCCATATGTGGGAAATACCTTTCACCAATGTGAATCCATATGTGAGAAATACCTTTCACCAATGTGAATCCATATGTGAGAAATACCTTTCACAATCATGATCATAATAGCATGTGAGAAAACCTTTCACAATAATATTGATACACTCCTTTCAAAGCATCCTCAAATCATTTACAATAATTTCATAAAAACATGCATATCTTTATAAATTCATAATTCATAGTTCATAAGCTTCATTATGGGTACTTAACCAAAATCATGAATCATGCATCGGATCATGTGAATTCAACTTAATATCATCCAATTTATTCAATTCATACATTACAAGGTAGAGATTAGTCAATAAAAATTATAATTTAAGAGAATCCATAAAGATTGAATTGAAACCCTAACTACATCAATTGAAATTGAATTGAGAAATTGGAAACCTTGGGGACCCCATGGAGGAATGGACTTCATGGGTTAATCTTACATACCTTGCTACTCAAAGCCCACAAGGAATGGTGAATTGGAGACTTGAATTGAATTCTAGATTCTTCTTCTTCTTTCTTAGGTTGAGAGGAAATTGGGGTGTGAATTTGGTTAGGTTTTGGGGAATTAGGAGAATGGGTGTTTTAGTGGGTAATTTAGGACGTGAAAACTTTATATAAGGCTTAGGGTAGAAGACAAAATAATATAGTATTGGTTCAAAACAATTAGGAAAAGACCCATAAGCTCCTTAAAATAACTGTCGAACCCTTCTACGGTTTGGACCTACGGTCCGTCCTGGTCAACCATAGAAAAGTTAAGAAACCTAAATTTTGGATAGACTTTGATGAGACATGTATATGTCCCGTAGAACTTTCTACAATCCGTAGACACTAACCGTAGAAAACAACTTTTGGCCTTATAATTTAACAAAGTCAAGGACCTACCTACGAGGCCCATCTACGACTCGTAGATTATTTGACGCACGGTACTAATGAACCGTAGAAAGAGGTAGTGGGACTTGATTTTAAAAACTATTTTTCCTCCCTTTCTACGGGACTGGTTTACGACTCATAGAAAGTCATACGAACCGTAGACTGGTTTCGTAGACTGGAAACTTATGCTGCATTTTATGCAATCTTTTCCTTTTAGAAATCTGAGGTATTACTAAAGCAAATTGCAAGGCCTCCAAAACCTCTACAGGGTGATCTAGACTCCTTCAGAACCTCATGAACAAAAATGAACTAAGCTACCCCATCAGATTTGGCATTCCAAACTCAACGGAACAATTGAAACTTCAATCCGAGGTCATTTCGATAAAAAGTGGGTCCCACACCCAATTTCATTTTAAGTCGAAATTTACAAGGACCCTCAGAATTAGCTTGGAATCCTAGAGACTTAAACGAAGGGTCTTTCTAGAAAAAACTCAATATTCCCGAGCTAACCACGCTAACAGATTTCTCATTCGAGATCATTTACTGAGAATGTTGACTAACGTCAAACTTAGGCCTCAACTTGAAAGTTAAAATGCCTAATCGCACACATTCGCGCCGAAAGCCTTGGGACTAATGTCGACTATGTTACTAGCCTAAAATGACTGTTCTGGAGCTGATGGAATCGTTAGAATTGAAATTTGAGTTCATCTTCTTGAACTTCTAATCAAAAATGACCGTTCAAGGCTCAAAAGCTCCAAAACACTAAAACTCACATAAAAACTAAATGAACGACCAGGTGACTGGGTTGTCACTCCCAACAAGTCATAAATGACTTGGGGTCGCTACAGCATAACTCTAAGTGATGAACATAAGGCATAAACACAGAAATGACCTAAAGGTCATTACAACATCCACTACAAAAAAAGATTTTCGTCCGCGAAAGTAACAGTCAAAAAGTACCTGAAGGTTCAAAAAAGCTAGGAAATTGCTCCCGCATATCATGCACGGTCTCCCATGTAGCCTCCTCAACTAGAAGATGCCTCCAACGGACCTTAACTACAAGAATGGCTCTCGAACGCAACAGCTGCATATCTCTGGCAAGAATGGTAACTAGCTCCTCCACGAAGTTTAAATGACCATCCCACTCTATTGCATCATACAAAAGCACATGTGACTCATCAGAAACATACCGACGCATCATCGAAACATGAAAGACTGGGTGGATTGCTGAGAACATCGAAAGTAAAGCTAACTCATAAGCAATCTCACCACCTCTTTGAAGGATCTCAAAAGGCCCAATATACCTGGGGCTAAGCTTTAACTACCTCCAAAATCTCATCATACCTTTCATTGGTGACACACAGAGCAAAAGTCTATCACCAACTAAAAACCTCAAAACCGGTGCGTACGATCAGCATAACTCATGTGCCTACTCTGAGTTGTCTGAAGTCTATCCTGAATCACCCTCACCTGCTCCAAAGAATCCTTAATTAGGTATGTACCACAAGGTTTAGGCTATGTAGACTCAAACCAACCAACTAGAGAGTGAAAACGCCAACCATATAAGGTGTCAAATGGGGCCATCGGGATGCTAGAATAGTAGCTGTTGTTATACGCAAACTCTGCCAAAGAAAAAAAATGATCTCACTGACCTCTAAACTCTAACACACAATTCCACAACATATCCTCAAAAACCAGGATAGTATCATACGACTAACCATCACTATGCGGGTGGAAAGTTGTGTTAAGGTCAGCACGAGTGCCTAACTCATCTGGAAAAGTCCTCCAAAAGCTAGAAGTCAATTAAGCACCTCGGTCTTATATATTAGAGAAAGGTACACCATGAAGACTAACCACCTAACGAATGTAGATATGGGTTAACCTCTCAGCACTGAATGAAGACTGAACAGGAAGAAAGTGTGCTGATGTAACACCCCGACTTTTCGGAACTCTAATATAACTCGTACTTCTTGGAAAAATAAAGAGGGTGAGTAATGAATTAAGAATTATGTCGTATGTCATATTTTAAGTGTTCAAGGGTTGTATCTCAAGTTTTTAAGTTAGGTAAGTTACAAAATAAAAGTTGGCGAAAGTTATCGTAAGTTCCTTTTAAAATATTTCTCTGAAATTTAGGTCAAATGTCTCAGAGGTTATCTCCCATTCTATAAAGCTTTATGGAGCCTACAAACCATCAAATCGAAGGTCTACGAGTCTAGTTTCCAACACATCAAACCGTTCATTCATACAACTTAAGAATAGAGAGATATTCATGTTTTTGTGAGACTGCGCAAGCAGGCAGTGAGGTGGGTCCCCTAGGTCGGTGGAACTCTTTATATATCTTCTTCTTTGACTTTTCTTCATTTTTTTCAGTAAAGAACCAGAAAATTTAGAAAACCCACTTCTAGGATCAACCAAATTATATATTTTCTCGACTTAAGTCCTTGACGAAAGTTGTTCTACGCGTTGAGCTCGTCATCATGGTATAATTTATTTTATCAATTTCGTAGAATATCATACTTTGGTGTTGGGACAGCAAGGGTTTGGACACACTTTAAAGTTTTGAGGTGTATTAGGAACATAAGATTAAGGTAAGACCCTTCTTTCATCGACTCTAGTTTTGATAAGCCGCAAATAGCAATTTGCGACGGAAATACATATCTTTTATCAGATTATCATTGTATCATCTATTTTCGTGGATTGATTATGGTCCTGCCTTGTTGTAGTAGCGAGGGGGCTGTGAGTAAAAGTCGTTAGGCCACGTGAATTCAGTGAAAAAGGTATGTTAAGGCTATTCCCTTCTTACGGTATATTTTCTTAAAGCTTAGGAGCAATGTAATTGGGTTGTTATCGTTGTTATACTTGTAGCCATTAGTGTTGATTATTGGTTGCCTGAGTGGATATAATCCTCCCTTATCGGGATTCTTATTCAGTTAGTAGCGTCCCTATGTCAGACACGACTTAGAGGCTATTCGTATAGGTTGCTTATAGCTAAATTGCTCGCTTTTAGCCTATTGGATTGTTATTGTTGCCCTTGGGGATATTGTGGTTAGCTGCAGAAATGTGACCTATGCCTAGAAGGGCTATGTTATGCATACAGGGCTATATTGACGCCTAATAAGGCTATGTGCTGCCTACAGGTCCATGTTGTTGCCTACGAGGGCTATGATGTTGTCTAAGAGAACTATGTTACTGCCTAAGAGTGTTATGTGTTGCCTACGGGGCTATGTTGATGCAAAAGAGGGCTATGTGCAACCCACAGAGCTATGATGTTGCCTAAGAGGGCTATGTGTTGCCTACGGGGCTATATCGTTGCCAAAAAGGGCTATGTGACTTCTTACAAAGACAAGGGGCTACTGATAGAGGTACATAGGTTGATTTGGCACCTTCTGGGCTTATGGGGGCCTAGGTAGGTGGTGTGTTGTTTGTACCTGCCGAGCTTATGGGGGCTTGGTTAGGTTGTTAGTTGATAATTTGTTTGTATATTTAGATTC
>JAJONR010007148.1:0-21108 GCA_029582245.1 Solanum etuberosum
ATCTAACGACTCTGATACTATACATAACTTCCCCGCAATAAATGGAGTAACATAAGACAGAGTAGATCCAGGATCTATCAAAGAATAAACACAATGGGAGCAACCAATCAATGCACCTGTCACAACATCTGGTGATGACTCTGAGTCCTGTCGGCCGGCTAGTGAATATGTACGGTTCTGGCCACTACCAGAACTAGATGCTCCCTCTCTGCCTCCGCCTCTACCTCTACCTGCTGAAGTTTGGGGTCCACGCCCTCTAGACTGTGCTGATGAGGAGGAACCTACTACTGACCTTGTTGACTGACCTATACCACCCTGACCTATGGTCGGGCAATTACTCCACCCATGCCCCTTCTGTCCACAAGAATAATAACATGTGGAACCCTGCCTGCACCTCTCGAAATGCATCCTACCGCAAGTAGCGCAACGCGACGGGGCTGTCCAAGCCTGGCCTGAACACCTCTGCTGCTGAGAGCCTGATGCTAGTGAACCCTCACCCGGGCCTGACTGTCCCTGACGATCAAATCTACTACCCTGGAACTGCTATGACAGAGGTCTAGGTGGCCTACTAGAATATCAGGGTCTGGGACCACCCTGAAAATCTTTCTGTGAACCAGCGAGCCTAGCCCTCTTCTGTCTCTCTCTCTCGACCCTCTCACTCATATTTTGTAGATGTCGGTGATCCTCTATGCCTTTTGCAAATGCCTGAATTCGCGAGATATCCATATTATCATTTAGTGTAGCGGTGGAACAAGCATCGACATAGTCCGAGTCAAGCCCTCTCACAAATCTACGCACCCTATCATGCATCGTATCAATAAATGCTAGTGCATATCTAGCCAATGGATCAAATCTCAGCCCGTACTCTCGGACAGTCATGCTGCCCTGTCGGAGGTTCAGAAACTGGTCCACCCGACCATTCCTAATCTCTCGAGGCAAATAGTTATCTATGGAAGCTTCTGTAAAGCTATCCCAAGTGGGTAGAGCTGCATCTTTTCCCTTAGATCTCTCCCAACTTTCATACCACAATACTGCAACATCACGCAATTGAAATGCTGCTAACTCAACTGATTCAGTCGCTGAGGCATCCATGACTCTGAAGATCCTATGAAGCTGATCAACAAAGTGCTGAGGGTCCTCTCTGTGATCTATCCCTGTAAACTATGGAGGATTCAGGGTAAGAAATTCATGAACTCTCGAACTTCTGGGACCTTCAGAAGGTCCGGTAACATCTGGCGCAACTTGCTGGCGCTGTGGAGCTACTAACTGTTCTAACATATATACTGCACTCTTGAAATCCTGATCAGATGGAATAGGAGGAACTAGAGGTGGTACTACTGGTGGAGCAGGAAGTCCTGTAGCCCTTGGAGGCTCCTGAAGCGGTGGAGAAGCTATAGGGGGCTGAGAAGATGTCTCCCCCTGGGTCTCACAATGGGCTACCTCCACCTGTGGTACCTTGCCGGTACCCTCCCTTGGAGCTGTATCTAGCCCCTGGCTAGGTGTGGTCTGTCTGGTGCAAGCCATCTCCATCTACATACAAATATCAATTATAAGCCATAAACCTCAACCCTTAAGACACCGCTCTATAGCACGAGATGAGCAAAAGAAGGATAGTCATTCTAACATGCCCGGTAGCTTCTTGCTTATCGAATGTGGTGCACAACACATTTATAAACAAGACTCTACTAGACACGGCTTGCAGACTCCCTAGGATACGATGTTGCTCTGATACCAAGTTTGTCACTCCCCAAACTCAAGGGGCGCAACTGGCTCTTAATGCCAAAACTCAAGCCCGAGCTGACCCTGCTGAACAATTTACTACTAGCGCATGGCAGCCACACGCAATCAAGAAAACAAACAAGTATATCTCGGCTTAAAATTAATCCCTCGGCCGGCAAGGCCCCTGTCAACAGATCTATAAAAGAAACAGCTACTCCCAAGAGTTCATATAAAGAAATAGCTAACTAGCACAAAAGTCCTGATTAGGCCGTCGAGGCCACCATGATCTCTATACAAAAACTGAAAGCAGGTATATATCAAGACAATACATCAAACATCTAACAAGCTTCAGCAAACCAACAAACTAGGCCTGCATGGCCATAACGTAGCTATACACCCCACACACTGGTCTGCAATCCTCTAAGAGTGGTAAAGATTGGCGGGACAGGGCCCCAGCCTACCCAGAAAAATATATACAACAAAAACTAACAAACCTCCCAACTCTGGCAGCTCCGGAGGAAAGGGGCTAGCCAACCAGATAAAAGTCAATCCTGCTGCTGAGGAGGTCTACAAGGTCATCTGTCGGGACCTGCATGCATGAATGCAGCGCCCCCAGGCAATGGGGTATCAGTACGAAATAATGTACAGAGTATGAAAGGGTATAGACTAAATGAGCAAGTATTATAATATACCAAAAGCAATCAGGTAAGGAAATCAAAATTTAGATAAGCATGCTAACTCACTACTGAATCTAAATATACAAACAAATTATCAAATAACAACCTAACCAATCCCCCATAAGCTCGGCAGGTACAAACAACACACCACCTACCTAGGCCCCCATAAGCCCAGAAGGTGCCAAATCAACCTACATACTCCTATCGGTAGCCCCTTGTCTTTGCAAGAAGTCACATAGCCCTTTTTGGCAATGATATAGCCCCATAGGCAGCGCATATCCCTCTTAGGAAATATCATAGCTCTGTGGGCTTCACCGAGCCCTCTTTTGCATCAACATAGCCCTGTAGGCAACACATAACCCTCTTTGGCATCAAAGTAGCCCCGTAGGCAACATAGAACACTCTTTGGCATCAATATAGCCCTGTGGGCAAAACATAACCCTCTTAGGCAGTAATATAATCCTCTTAGACAACATCATAGCCCTCTTAGGCAACAACAAGGCCCTGTAGGCAGCACATAGCCTTATTAGGCATCAATATATCCCTGTAGGCAGAATATAGCCCTTCTAGGCATAGATCACATTTCTGTAGCTAACCACAATAGCCCCAAAGGCAACAATAATAATCCAATACGCTAAAAGCGAGCAATTTAGCTATAAGAAACCTATACGAATAACCTCTATGTCGTGTCCAACATAGGGACGCTACTAACTGAATAAGAATCCCGACAAGGGAGGGTTATATCCACTTGAGCAGCCTACAATCAACACTAATGGATACAAGTATAACAACGATAACAACCCAATTATATTGATCCTAAGCTTTAAGGAAACATACCGTAAGAAAGGAATAGCCTTAACATACCTTTTTCGCTGAATTCACGTGGCCTAACGACTTTTACTCACAGCCCCCCTCGCTACTACAACAAGGTAGGACCATAATCAACTCACGAAATTAGAAGATACCACGATAATCCGATAAAAGATATGTATTTCCGTCGCAAATTGTTATTTGCGGTTTTTATCAAAACTAGAGTCAATGAAAGAAAGGTCTTACCTTGATCTTAAGTTCGTAATACACCTCAAAACCTTAAAGTATGTCCAAATCCTTACTGTCCCAACACTAAAGTATGATATGCTACGAAATTGATAAAACAAATTATACCATGATGATGAGCTCAATGCGTAGAACAACTTTCGTCAAGGACTTAAGTCGAGAAAATATATAATTTGGTTGATCCTAGAAGTGGGTTTTCTAAGTTTTCTGGTTATTTACTGAAAAAAATTGAAGAAAAGTCGTAGAAGAAGATATATAAAGAGTTCCAACGACCTAGGGTACCCACCTCACGTGCCTGCTTGCGCAGTCTCATGAAAATGTCAATATCTCTCTATTCTGAAGTCGTTTGAATGAACAGTTTGATGCGTTGGAAACTAGACTCATAGGCCTTTGATTTTCTAGATTGTAGGCTCCATAACTCTTTATATATTGGGATAAAACCTCTTAGACATTTGACCTAAATTTTAGAGAAATATTTTAAAAGGAACTTACGATAACTTTCGCCATCTTATATTTTGCAACTTACATAACTTAAAAACTTGAGATACAACCCTTGAATACTTAAAATATGACATACCACATCATTCTTAATTTATTACTCATCCTCTTTATTTTACCAAGAAGGTACGAGTTAAATTAGAGTTCCAAAAAGTCGGGGTGTTACATCAATAGCCGATCATCTGTCAAGATTAGAGGACTCATCTCATGTGAGGAATGAAGAACATATTCGTGAAGAATTCCCTGATGAGCAATTGCTAGCCTTGGACATTGCACAAGTACCTTGGTATGCTGATATTGTAAACTTTCTGGTAAGTGGTTTATTTCCACCTGGGGCTTCAACACATCAGAAACAAAAGCTGAAACATGAGGCAAGGTTTTATATTTGGGATGAACCGTTCTTATTCAAGCAAGGACCTGATCAGGTGGTATGAAGTTGTATAGCTGAACATTAGGCAATGCAAGTGTTGGAGAGTTGTTACTCTTCACTGTATAGTGGGCACCACGGAGGCGAGCGCACAGCACATAAGGTATTGCAATCCAGTTTATTTTGGCCTACTTTATTTAAAGATGGTGCAATTTTTTTGAAGGGCTGTGATCAATGTCAGAGAATGGGCACTATTTCTAGAAGACATGAGATGTCGTTAAGCAACATCTTAGAGGTCGAGATCTTTGATGTGTGGGGGATAGATTTTATGGGACCATTTCCAACATCCAATGGGAACCAGTACATACTAGTAGCAGTGGACTATGTGTCCAAGTGGGTTGAGGTTGTTGCCTTACCTATTAATGATGCGAAGGTGGTGGTAAAGTTCATCAGGAAGCACATCTTCACCACGTTCGAAACTCCAAGGCCATGATAAGTGATGGAGGTAAGCACTTCATCAATAGTTCAGTGCGAAATTTGTTGGCTAAGTATGCGTGCGACACAAGGTAGCCACAACCTATCATTCCAAGACTAGCGGTCAAGTGGAAGTGTCCAATAGGAAAGTGAAGCAAATCCTGCAGAAGACTGTGAATGCACAACGGAAAGATTGGGCTGACAAGTTAGAGGAGGCTTTGTGGGCATACAGGACTGCATACAAGACACCAATAGGGACTTCTCCTTATCGAATGATGTTTGGGAAAGCATGTCACCTCCCAGTGGAATAGGAGCATCAAGCATACAAGGATATAAAGAAGTTGAATCTAGACCCTGAATTGGCGGGCAAGAAAAGAATAACACAAATACATGAGCTAGAGGAATTCAGGCTCCACGCGTACGAAAATGCCAAGTTGTACAAAGAGAAGACCAAGAAGTGGCATGACAAGCATATTGTGTCACGCACCTTTGAGCCTTGCCAATTGGTGTTACTATTCAATTCAAGACTGAAGCTGTTCCCCGGAAAACTTCGGTCTAAGTGGAGTGGGCCATTTGAGGTGGTGAGAATGACTTAACATGGAGCTGTGGACCTGAGAAATAAGGAAAAGGGCTCCACATTTCTTATAAATGGGAAGAGAGTGAAGCATTACTTTGGGAATGACATAGATCGTAAGCAAGAAACGCTCAATTTGAATGATGAATGAGTCATGAACTGGTTCGTGCCACGACGTTAAATCAGGCGCTACACGGGAGGTAACCCGCGACCACATGTAGTAGATAGGATTTTTGTTCTTCTTTGTGTAATTTCAATTTGTAGGAATTAATTTAAAAAAATGAGTCATGCCCCAATCAAAACTAAGGCGCTGGATGGGAGGCAACCCATCAAATTTATATTAATTGGTGTTGTGTTTAAATGGTGCAGGGAACAGGAATGTGAAGCTACACCGCGTCGCGGGGCAGGTAAGGAATTTTACCTCGCTGGAAACTAATTTTTCCAGGGTAAGGCAGAACACTCTGTAACGTGCACGCGTCGCGGAGTAGTCCAGGATTTTTAGATTCGACGAGAATTAATTTTTTTTGTCAGAAATAATGGAGATGCATAACCAGAGCGCGTCACAGTGGTGATCACTATTTTTGGTTTCAAGGGGAATTAATTTTCTTTCACAAAATAGAAGACTCCGTAACGGAGCTGCGTCGCGGACCACGTGAGTAATTTTTGCTCTTCATTAATTCAGTCGGGTTTTACCCGCCTATGTGACCCAGATCCGGCCCTTTCCCTCTTTTAACCCCTAAAATAACTCCTAAATCCCCATTCTTTCACCTCACTTTCACGATTCCTCTCCCCAAATTTGCCAAAATTTCAACCAATTTCTTCTCCCTTTCACTCACACGAAGACCCCATCTAGTAACGCGGAGTTGGGTTGTATTTTCCTGCTTCAACATCTTTCAGGAAATCATCAACTAATGCATGTTTTTCTTGATTTTCTAATAATTGGGGGGTGGTTGGGTAACTAAGGGTTCCGAAATCTTGAGTAGGAACCCCTTGAAATTTAAAGTTGGTTGTGTGGGTGTTTTTTGGCATTAGGTTTGGGGTGACACGAAGGTGTATGATTGTTGAAGAATACGTACTATGTTGTTGAGTGAATTTTGGAGATGTGTGTGTAAACTCTGTGGTGCATTTAGTGTGAATTCTTAAGTAGCACTAGGTGAGTATCTCTGTGTGGGATTGTGGTTGTGTTGTGTACTTGTCGAAGGTGGAGGTTGGTTGTACTTGACTGATGTTGTGGTAACTGAATGCGACATCTGAATGTGTTAAATGCGTGGGTGTGTTGTAGTTTTTGGTTGTGCGTGGTAACCTTTGGGAAGTCTGAGTACCAAGGTAGGATCATTCTATGGAATAAGTGTGGGGTGATGTCGTCACATCACCCATTTCTCGCTATAATTTGTAATCTGTTTGGGCTGGATTTTATTGTGCCTGCAAGTAATCATGTCTGGTACTCAGCGACCCGACAAAGAGGTGGTAACGTCCAGCCAAAGGAAATGAGTAAGAAGTGGGGGGAATGTACCTCCCGCACCAGCAGTCCCACGGGGACAAACTTGGAGGTTTGGATTACGTGCAGTGGTCAAAGAGGGCAAATTTTGGTGGAAGAAACACACGGAGGCACGATACTTCTCTGATGTGTGCATCGATAGGGATAGTCTAGCAGGAGAGTTTCCCCGGATTATGAGGCGCAATCAAGAACGACATATGTAGTTCATCTTTGCTGAGCCCGCTGAGTGCAATTTGCATGTGGTGAGGGAGTTTTATGCTAACTGGGCAACAGAGTCGAGATCACATTTTGTGAAAGTGCGAAGAGTTGATGTGACCCTCACTCCGGTGATATTGAATGAAATAGTGGGCACTGCAGCTGATCCTGACCCGTTGTTGTTAACGGGATTCAACATTAGCCCACCCTATCGAGCCATCAGACACACACTTAGTGGACCTCAGTCGATGGTTAAGTGGACCAAGCATAATGCCAAGAGGTTCCACCAATCTCTTCCCTATGCACATATGATCAGAAAAGCTTGGGTCTGGTTTAAAATAGTAATGAACTTCTTGATACCCCGGCTGCACTACACAGACATCACACGTGATAGAGTTTGTTTGGTTTACGCATTGATGACAAACACTGAGTTAAACATCAGTGTTGTTTTGTAGTCTGCCATGAGGAAGGCCGGAGTTCACAAAGGGCGCAGATATGCTTTTGGAGGTATGATTACCCGGTTGTATCGTTCTGCAGGTGTACCAGAGGAGAGTTTGGATTATATGGCACCCATTTTCCCAGCGCCAGTGGATGTGACGAAGACAAAAGGGCCCTACAATGAGTTCGTCCCACCACTCACCACTTTAGAGTGCCATCGCCGTGATGAGTTGATTATGGCCCGTATGTATGGGCTGGAGATGTTGCGCCACCAGAATGGATGTCGGGCGTCCATTGAGGACCAATTGGGGCTGGTTGAAAGGAGGTACCCGTTGAATGCGCATGCCAAAGCATTGCTATGCATCAGTCCTGATTTCCATGAGCCTGTGGATGATGATGTGCCGACAGATGAGGACAGGCTGCGTACTAGTTCTGATGTTGACTCCGACTCTGACATGGAGGAGGTTAACCCTTTACAGGCCGGTGATGAGGCCAAAGGCGGAGACGCAATGGAGGATTGATCAGGGAGTGATTCACCTTACCTATGTTCTTATTTTGTGATTTTGTGTAGCACTGGGGACAGTGCTAATATTTCAAGTGTGGGGTGGGGTGTTAATTATCTCTGATGTATATATTAGTTGAACAATAGTAGTTGCTTTTTTTATTTGGGTTCCTTGGAGGTTGTTTTCGGTTCTTTGGCCAAGGATAGTCCTGTTGAACCGTGCAAAATACAAAAAGATTTTGTCTTTCTAGGATCAAGTCAGTCGTCGTAGTTGAGTCGCATTTCCCTATGATAGATGGATGACGACCATCTTAAGGGAAATTTTCGTCATTGAGTCATAGGTATGGTTTGTGTGCTGAAGCTTAACTTCTGAAAGGAAAATGTATGAAAGCATGTGGGGCAATATATTTGGATACATTTGAATTTGTGTACTTGATTCTAATTACTGCAACTTAAGCTTAAATAGAACTTTTGCATGAATTGATTGTGTTGACTGTGATTGATCCAACTTGATTAGAACTTGTGCCATGAGTTGTGAGGCATTGTATTGTCCATGTATTGCATCTGAGTCTAGAACTTGCCTGGCATGTTATTGAAGTGAAATTGAAGCGCTGCTTTATGTAGGAAATGATATTAGGTCTACTTGAATATGTTCAAAAAGTTAGCCTTTTTTCATATACTATCACTCGTAGCTTGTTGAGCCAGTAGCCTTTTATTGATAGCCGCCTTTTCACCCTATACCATTTTATTGAATCCCTAAGTTGTTTGCACCCTACTTGCCTAAGCACTGTAGCATAGACTGTGGTGGATTGCGTAAAATTGTAAGTGAATCAGCAACCTGGAATAGTTACAAGGCAATAGAAAAGCCCTCAGTAAATGATATAAAGAAAAAGATGATGATGTCTTAAAGTGCAAAGGGCTTAGGTAAGTGTAAATCACCACTATATACTTATTCCTACCAGTCCTTTAGCCGACATTACAACCTCGAAAAGTCCTATTTGATTCTTTGCAAAGCACGCTTAATTAGTGGAGATGTACACAATGGGCAAGCCTATGGTTCTCTGCGCATACATGTGAAATTTTCTTTTTGAGTGAGAGTGTTTTATGATGCCAAATTCCTTAATTTTATAGTCATTCGGTTGAGTTGAGTATGTGGACTATTCCTTGGAGTGAAGGGCACTTGTTTTATAAAAGATAGGTGATATCTAATGGCAAGCATGAAGTTTAATGCTTTGGTTGCAAACAGTTGTCAAATCAGTACTTGAGTCGTATAATGTTTGCAAATGCTATCACAAGGTCACATATAAGTGAGAACATGCATGTTTTGAGCTGTTGAAAGATCCTTGAAAGGAATTGGCGGATGCACAACTATTGATATTAGGGAGTCTAGGTTTAGGATTAGTAGGGTAAGTTGTTCGAGGACGAGCAAAGCTCTAAGTGTGGGGTGGTAATCTTGGGCGTATTTGCATGCTTAAGAAACAAATAACACCTGTATTTTGGGCAAGTTCGGAATCATTCTTTACTAATTGATAGTAGTGTCGAGTCATATGAATTCATTTAGACTAACCAACATGATTAGTTGTGTAGGTGAGGTTAAATGAAGAAAAGAACGCTGAAACATGCACTGGGAAGCACGAGAGGATCCAAGTAAATGAGCAACAAAAAAGGAGAACAAAAAATGAAGAACAAGGCATGTCTGTTTCCCCTCCGCGTCACAGAGAGGGAATTTATTATTTGGTCATGAATTGAAGTTGGAGACAGAAGACTCTGTATCGTGCATGCATCATGGAGAAGAGTTGCTCACCAACAGCCAAATCCTGGAGAGTTCTCCGTGTCGCGGACCCTGGTGCCAAATTTGGCCAGTTTCAACTAAATATAAATAGACTCAAATTTTTTATTTTAATTTATTCTTTTTTTCTGGGTTTTGAAGAACGGTGACTTTGAGAGCTTTTCATCTGCATTTAGGGTTCATTCCTAAACTATTCTCTATTCGATCTCTTTATGTTATTTAAACATTGCATAATTGAGAATCTTGATATGAGTAGCTAATTTTCCTAGTTCTAGGGTTGTGGCTACTGGATGACTGTGTTTTATTGAAGTTTAATGGATTGAAATTAGTTATCGTATGAATCAATCTTTTGTTCTTGTTTTAGTATTTCATGCTTGATCACCACAGAAATAAACATCTTGTCTGAATTGAACTCGGGAGAGGGATAAGAGGATAGAACGTGGGGCAAAAGGATCATGATTTACTCTTAGATTTAGAGTTGATTTGTATTTAGGATAGGGATATACCTAGGAACCTTGCTCGGTTATTAGACAGGACGAAATC
Organism: Solanum etuberosum; assembly: GCA_029582245.1. Taxonomy (NCBI): domain Eukaryota; kingdom Viridiplantae; phylum Streptophyta; class Magnoliopsida; order Solanales; family Solanaceae; genus Solanum; species Solanum etuberosum. The sequence continues at coordinate 10,331 of JAJONR010007148.1, forward strand.
ATAATGCTTGGTAATTGGTTCAGCCTATCCCCGCTCAACGATTTAGTTAGGCTGCCAATTATCATAGGTGATTAGAGGTCGGGAGACCATAATTATATAATTAACCCTGTGATCATTGATTCGATAGTTAATGAATATCCATTTTACAAGATAAGATGCATTAATCTTTAAGTTTGATGTAGCCCTGGAATTTTCCCATCATTGTTCAAACCCTTTTGAATTTGAATCGTAGTAGTTAAACTTATGATTAGAATATACATTATATAAAAATCCAATTCACTATTCTTGATAACACTTGTTTCTAATTGAGAGTATTGGAAAAATTGAATTAATCTAATCTTGAGTCCCTGTGAGTACGATACCCGGCTCTTAAAAAGAGCCACTTTAATACTTGCACGATCACGTACACTTGCGTGTGTGATTGGGCGCAACACTCATTATGACATTTAATGTAGTTTTATTTTATAGTAGGTGAAATTACTTTTACCACCACCACAATAAGCAAAACATATGTTAATCTTACAATGGACAACATCACCTCATTGATTCATAAGTTCGCAACCAATTCCATTCATATAAAAACAATTGAGAGTGCTAATGCAAGTAACATACCCATGGAGGAAGCAATGTTTAAAAATATGATGACTGTTACAGAATTATTGAATTCGGACTGGAGTTACGACATAGTGCCTTAATAAGCCTTCCTACCTTATGAACAATAAGAATGCATATCCTGCAACTTATGCTATAAAATCACTGAAATAGATAACTTCTTTGATTGGTATTACATATCCTGCAACTTATGCTATAAAAAAATAGAACCTACCGCGGTGTCTACACATGCCCCAAGTGCGAAAGAAAGTGCGACTTTCTGTTGGTTAGGTAAGGAAACACTTAACAATGTACCGCATGCTTACTTTTAACCAAACGCTAATATTTATGGCAAACACAGGTACAAGATACACATTAAGGTAAAGCCAATGGTGGGAAGACTACTTTAGTCCTGTTTAATGGGGTGGCAGAAAACTTTCTTGATATTTCTGCTTTCAAGTCGGTTAATCGATTGTCCAAAAGTGATACGCATGTACTGTCGAAAATTGAGAGCCTTTACTGCAAGGAGTTTGTATTCAAACTAAAATTGAGCAACTTCAATTTGAAAAAGAGGCTGGAAAATTATACAGTGACAAAAGTGTATGTGCCGGATGAAGAATTAAAATTGCAACACCATATTAACAAAGATAAAAAGGTGATGTGTCATAGTGTTATTCACATATAATACTTATTTCATTTAGAAATACATCATTGATCTCCGAAACAAACCATTGAACATACACCGACTTTAATGATTAGTATGCATTTTACTCTAAAGGAAAAACATAAAATGGAAGATATGCTAGAACCACATGTCCATAATGCAGGAGGTTCACACACAACCGACTCAAAAGAACATTCTGACGAGGGGGAGAGCTCTTCCAGTTGCAATACAAGAGTTTATGCAATAAAGTTGAAGAAGAAAATGAAGCTCTTCATAGACGACGACATAGATAGTGTTAGAGACACCAAATAAAGGCAAATTAGAGGCTTAGAACCTCTTTTTTATGCTATGGACCTTAATATTATTACTGTAATCAAGTAGTGTCTAATTTGTTTGTTAGGGTACTTTAGATTTATGAATCCAACCATGGATGATTTTATAGCAAATGTTATAGATGTCTGTAATTGTAAGGTATTATGTTTCCTCAACTACAATTAAAACTCGCGCTACTAAATGCAGATGTATTTAAAAGGTGTGTATATATGCCTTTTACTATTTTCATAATAGTCTAAATTTTATCAAGCAATTGATTTTTAATATAGAATGTGAGAACGTAATCTGCAACTCAGATTTAGACTGAAAGTGACCATATAAAAAGCACAGTTCGAGGAGACCTCCACCAACTTATCCTTTTTGGATGCCCCATGGTAAAATAGTTTAGATTTCATATGTTGGTAGGTCATCTTCATACACCCCCTTTATTTCATTGATTTGAAGCAACCTCCTATGCTACTAATGCTTAAGAGTTTTTGCACCATCACCCCAAATTCCTTCGTACTTACATGTTCTCTTACGTTGTGTTTCACGCTATGAGAAAATAAACACAAATGAATCTGAACTATTCACGTCTGTTGTTGTATTAATCTCCTTCTTATATCTATTATTGCTTATAATTACCTCACACTGATTTCCTCCTAACCCACTACTCCAACACACAAGCGTACATTAACGATAAACGCAGGGATACAAACTACAATAAATACAAAGTGTTCCACCATCTCTAGGTTGGTTGCCAGTCATTTAATTTTTGGAAATAAGGATTTTTTCAATTCGTTGGACTATTTATTGGTAAATTTTAAAATTTTCCCCTGTCTCTGGTGGTAATATAAAATGACATCACCTATAGAAAAAGGCACAACTATCGCCTCTATAAAAATAGGTTGCAATAAGTATTTACAACTGAATAACTTCAGCGGATTAAAATTGTAAGAAAGTACTATAATTCACATCAATTGAAACAAAACGAGGGAAAAACAAAACAAACCCGCGATGTATTTGATTGCACCAGTATAATAGCAATAAATATCAACAATTATCACCATTCATAATATAACTGAGACAAACACAAATGTATCCTGAATATAGAATATCAATTAATATGGGAGATGTAATTTATTAACAATATAAAATGAGAACCACAACACGTCACTCGTAGGGGCAAAATTACATTCAATACAAAAAAGCACCCAAATGGTGTGTCCTTTGGCTTGATTAGTACATGACGCTTCACATTTGAAAATGAACAGAACTACCAGTTACTTAGTACAACGACTACTAGAATTCGAACACAACTTATTGTTACGGCTGAAATAATTGTAATGTCTCATTTCTTGTGAATTTGCTTTTAATTGTAGAATAACCATTTTTTCCTTTCTCTTAGCATCTTCATGCTTAGTTTGTATTTCAAGAATGATTAGTCTGGTTTCCGATGCGATCGGGTGAGTTTTTGGTGATTTTGATCATTTTTTAGTTAAATTATATTGGTATGGTTGACTTTGGTCAGTATTTTGAGTTTCAAGTGTTGGATGGAAATTTCATCAGTTTCATCGTATACGAAATGTCGAGTTTGAGCTAGTAAGGTGGTTGGTAAGATTTCTGAGGCATGAGGTTGAGTTTTGGACGTTTGGGTGAGAAGTTGAGTTTTAAGCCTTAAGAGATCTCTGGTTGAGTATTCTTGTAACACCTCGCTATTTGAAAGAACTAGATAGAGCTAGAATTAGAAAGAGTCATTTTATTTAAATAAGTTAAATCTGGAAAATTGGCTAAGTTATGTTAAGTATGGATTTTTGGTCAAGTTCAAACGACCATAACTCCTAGATCAGGATGAGTTAGGTGTGCTACCAGATACCTTAGGAAATATCTCTGAATTGTCTTTCCAACACCGCCGAGTTTGCGCGATTCGAGTTCGTATGAGGGAGATATGCCCATTTGAAGTTGGGCTGTCTAGATAAGGAAAGTCAAAAACCGTATTTTTGAAGGGTATTTTGGTCTTTTCCATACTCAATTAAATTATTTCATTTTTGGTAATTACTTAGGGGTCTAAGCTGAGTTTGGTCAGTTTACGCACTCAAAGAATTCACCTAGGGTGTTTAGAGAAAGAACGCAAGAGGAGAAAAGAGGAGAAAGAGCCAAAGTTCAACGTTCTTGAGGATTCGCTTGTGGATTTCGTCAAGGGGTGATCCCTACGAGGTATGTGAGATCACATAGCGTTGGGTTAGTTCACCCACGCGCCAATCATGATTTTATTCAGAAATATTTGGTTCTTCAAAGTATAGAAATTGAGTTCTTGATGGATTTTTTTGAAGTTTCTATTGGGTTCTTAATTATTGAATTTGTTGAGAAGTTCTTGATTTAAATTCATTAAATTAGAGGTCATTTTGAGTAGATTCTTGCATACTTTGGTTATGTAGTCGAATCTAACTGTTTGGGGAAAGAACCAATTGAATCTAGAGGGTTTAGAGTTGAAAAACAAGCAAGAAAAATTGGGGAAATTCTGGGAAAAGGGGTGGGGCGCCGCGCCAGCCAGAGCGCCCCACTTTGTGTTCTGTAGTTTGTGCTCTGGGGTGCCGCGCCAGCCAGTGCACCCCATCCCCAGTTTTGAAGTTTAAGCTCTGGCGCCCCGCGCCACTCAGAGCGCCAGGAACGCCAGGTTCCCTATCTTTTCCCACTTCTTTCCGTACGAGTTCCCTTGAAACGTACCTATGTTTTCTAGTCGATTTCTACACTCTAAGGTACGTCTAAACAACATGAAATCATCCATAAACATGAGATCATGAGCCTTGAATCCATAATTCAATTCAAGGAAAGTTAAAAGTCAAGTCAAGATGAGTTCAAAGAGTTTTCTAAAAGTCTTTCACAAACGTTTTAACTCTGTTTTAAGACTTGAGTTTTGAGTTGAGTAAAGAGTAAAGCTTGAAGTTCATTTCTTCAAAAGAGTATATTGGGACTATGTATTCCCCAAAGAGTAAAATGTTTTCACATTTAAACAAGAAAGGAAACTTTGATTTCCAACAGAGCCTTTGAGTTAGTTTTTCAGTCAAGAGTAAATGCTTTCACAATTAAGCAAGAGATGAAACTTTAATTTCCAACAGAGCCTTAGAGCTAAGTTTTTGAGCAATTATCTCAAACCACAGAAAGAAGTTATGTTTTTAAATATATGAGCTAGTATATTTTTTGAGTAGTATTGAGCACCGATATGGGGGAGAGTTCAGACAACTCACAGCCCCCATAAACCATGTAGCCATCATAGGTTGAAAAGGGTCATGCTTTTTAGATGATTCCTTAGTGCTTTTTAGAATAGACTAGTGGACCCACATAGTAGTTAGGTTCTATGCCATTGGCAAGGTATAAGACGGCCCTGGCAGCGTGAGGCAAAATGCAATATCATCACATAGCTCTTAAGTGATGGTTGTCGGTTAGAGAAACTCCCACAGTTATTATTTGTATTCTTATATACACAGAGTTATTTGTATTTTTATATACAAACAGAGTTTATATTGTATCTTTGCATACATACAGAGTTATTATTGTATTTCTAAATACACAGAATTGTTATCCATTTTTTAAAAGCTTTTCTTTATATTGCATCCATATTATTGCTTTATATTGAAATGAGTTAAGTTAAGTTGAGTTGAGTTGAACCAGGTATGTTCTTTCAATTCCTTTCAAGCTTATGTCTTGCTTTAGTATTCCCCTCGCATGCTCGTACATTCAATGTACTGATGTCATTTGGCCTGCATCTTTTTATGATACAGATACAGTTAACCAGGATCAGCACCCAGCGCATCGTTGATTCTTGTTGAGCTCCAGAGTTGTTGGTGAGCCTCCTTGCTTCCGGAGGATCCTTTTTATTTCTTTCAGTATGTTTAGTTTATTAGGATGTCGTGGGTCTTGTCCCGACGTCCATCTCAGTTATTAGAGACTTCGTAGACAGTCAGATGTAGTTCTTTAGTCTTTTCATTTTCATTCTATTATGTTGAGACTTGAGTAGCCACTTTGGCCAGTGAATGTTATTTTAATACATTCTCAGATATCTTTGAACTTTCAGTTTACTTTTAAAGTACAATTATAATTGAGTTAAGTCTTCTGCTGAGTCAGTAAGCCCTGCCAAGGATTCGCTTGGGGCCAGCAATGGTTCTCGAGTGCTAGTCCCACCTAGGGTGTAGGCTCGGGGCGTGACAAAATTGGTATCTGAGCACAAAGTTCAAGAGTCCTAGAGAGTCTATGAAACCGTGTCTGTAGAGTCCTAGTTATCGGTGTAAAGCACGCCACATCTATAATTAGGAGGCTGCAATACTTAGGAATTATCTCACTTCTTTCATACTCATTTCGTGTGTTAGATATTTATCTCTAGAAAGTTTCTTCTAAATCGTGCTTGCGCGTGTCTTTCAGATCATCCCTCCACGAAGAGCTGTCAGAGGTCGTCCGGCTAGGAGAAATGTTGAAACACAGGAACAAGGGGTACCTAATGCACCAGAAGTGCAACCCCAAGGAGAGGTCACCAATGCTGAGTTCCGTGAGGCTATCCGGATGTTGAACCAAGTTGTGACAAACCAAGCTGGGCAACAGAGAGGGAATCGACAGGATGTGGCTGACACTTCAAGAATCCTTGAGTTCTTAAGGATGAATCCACCAAACTTCACAGGTTCAAGTGTTACCGAGGATCCAGAGAAAGAACGCAAGAGGAGAAAAGAGGAGAAAGAGCCAAAGTTCAACGTTCTTGAGGATTCGCTTGTGGATTTCATCAAGGGGTGATCCCTACGAGGTATGTGAGATCACATAGCATTGGGTTAGTTCACCCACGCGCCAATCATGATTTTATTCATCGATATTTGGTTCTTGAAAGTATAGAAATTGTGTTCTTGATGGATTTGTTTGAAGTTTCTATTGGGTTCTTGATTGTTGAAGTTGTTGAGAAGTTGTTAATTTAAATTCATGAAATTAGATTTCGTTTTGAGTAGATTCTTGCATACTTTGGTATTGTAGTCGAACCTAAGTGTTTGGGGAAAGAACCAATTGAATCTAGAGGGTTTAGAGTTGACAAGCGAGCAAGAAAAATTAGAGAAATTCTGGGGAAAGGGGTGGGGCATCGCGCCAGCCAGAGCGCCCCACTTTGTGTTCTGTAGTTTCGGCTCTGGGGCGCCGCGCCAGCCAATGCGTCCCATCCCCAGTTTTGAAGTTTAAGCTCTGGTGCCCCGCGCCACTCAGAGCGCCAGGGACGCCAGGTTCCCTACCCTTTCCCACTTCTTTCCGTACGAGTTTCCTTGAAACGTACATATGTTTTCTAGTCGATTTCTACACTCTAAGGTACGTCTAAACAACATGAAATCATCCATAAACATGAGATCATGAGCCTTGAATCCATAATTTAATTCAAGGAAAGTTAAGAGTCAAGTCAAGATGAGTTCAAAGAGTTTTCCAAAAGTCTTTCACAAACGTTTTAACTTTGTTTTAAGACTTGAGTTTTGAGTTGAGTAAAGAGTAAAGCTTGAAGTTCATTTCTTCAAAAGAGTATATTGGGACTATGTATTCCCCAAAGAGTAAAATGTTTTCACATTTAAACAAGAAAGGAAACTTTGATTTCCAACAGAGCCTTTGAGCTAGTTTTTCAGTCAAGAGTAAATGCTTTCACAATTAAGCAAGAGAGGAAACTTTGATTTCCAAGAGAGCCTTTGAGCTAAGTTTTTGAGCAATTATCTCAAACAACCGAAAGAAGTTATGTTTTTAAACATATGAGCTGGTATATTTTGGGAGTAGTATTGAGCACCGATATGGGGGAGAGTTCAGACAACTCACAGCCCCCATAAACCATGTAGCCATCATGGGTTGAAAAGGGTCATACTTTTTAGAAGATTCCTTAGTTTTTTTTAGCATAGACTAGTGGATCCACTTAGTAGTTAGGTTTTATGCCCTTGGCAAGGTAAAGGAAGGCCCTGGCAGCGTGAGGCAAAACGTTGTATCATCACATAGCTCTTAAGTGATTGTTGTCGGTTAGAGAAACTCCCACAGTTATTATTTGTATTCTTATATACACAGAGTTATTTGTATTTTTATATACAAACAGAGTTTATATTGTATATTTGCATACATACAGAGTTATTATTGTGTTTCTAAATACACAGAGTTGTTATCCATGTTTTAAAAGTTTTTCTTTATATTGCATCCATATTATTGCTTTATATTGAAATGAGTTGAGTTAAGTTGCGTTGAGTTGAACCAGGTATGTTCTTTCAGTTCCTTTCAAGCTTATGTATTATTTTAGTATTCCTCTCGCATGCTCGTACATTCAATGTACTGATGCCATTTGGCCTGCATCTTTTTATGATGCAGATACAAGTTACCAGGATTAGCACCCAGCGCATCATTGATTCTAGTTGAGCTCCAGAGTTGTTAGTGAGCCTCCTTGCTTCCGGAGGATCCCTTTTATTGCTTTCAGTATGTTTAGTTTACTAGGATGTCGTGGGTCTTGTCCCGACGTCCATCTCAGTTGTTAGAGGCTTCATAGACAGTCAGATGTAGTTCTTTAGTCTTTTCATTTTCATTCTATTATGTTCAGACTTGAGTTTTCACTTTGGCCAGTGAATGTTATTTTAATACATTCTAAGATATCTTTGAACTTTCAGTTTACTTTTAAAGTAAAATTATGATTGAGTTAAGTCTTCCGCTGAGTCGTTAAGCCAGGCCAAGGGTTCGCTTGGGGCCAGCAATAGTTCTCGAGTGCCAGTCCCGCCCAGGGTGTAGGCTCGGGGAGTGACAATTCTTGCTTAACGATGTTTTTTTCCGAAAATCTAATGATTCCATTGAGTTTGGAATGCCAAATTTAGTGGGGTAACATATTTTATTCATATTTATCAGATTTTGAATGAATTCTGAGGGTCCGTTCAGAGACTTTAATAAGATAGAATTTTTTTTTTTGGGTGGTCGTGAAATTGTTGACCGCGGTCAACAATCAAAGGTGGTAACAGAAAGTCAAAAACCTTTTCTTTGGATAAAACAATCCCCTTTCTTCCCATTTCACTTTCTTTCACCATTCTTTTCATATTGGAACCTTAAGAGGGAGACTTTGGAAGCATTTTCTTGAGAAAAACTTGTGCGGGTAAGTACCTTTATCGATTTTATATCGTCTACTTCAAATTTCATCTTCCAAAACATTTTAAAATCAAGATTTAAAATGTGGGTTTTGGGGTTTTTTCCCCAAATTGAAAATTGAGTAATTTCTTTATTTGGAGCTCGATTCTTGCTTATTTTTAATGGGTTTTTCAACCACGCACTCCTTGTCACGACCCGAGCCTACACCCTGGACATGGTCGATACTCAAGAACCATTGTTGGTCCCCAAGAGAATCCTCATCCTGACTAACTACAAGCGAAAGACTAACTTGAGCATACATAAGCATCAAATTGAAAGAAACGTTTAAAAACAGTTTAATGAATCTCAAAACTTCGCTGAATATACTGAGTATGAAACATAAGTTTTAAATAAAATATCTGAAACTGAAAGACTCTCCAAAACTGTCTATCTATGAAGCCTCTACTATATATAGACGAGTGTCAGGACAAGACCCACGACTACTCAAAATGCTACTAATACTAACAACTCATAAAACAGGAGTCCTCCGGAAGCAAGGAGACCTCACTCGAAAGCTGACGAGTGGATGAAGTGATCTCAACAGACTCTTGTTGAGGATCCTAAGAACCTGTATCTGTATCATTAAAAGATGTAGGTCAAATGACATCAGTACATTGAATGTACGAGTATGTAATATAGCTGAATAACAAATAACTAAATGAAAGGACTGCAATAGATATAGATATATACTCAACTGAATCAATACATGAACATGAAGTGAAAACCATTTAAGCTTTACAATAAAATATACAATCAAAGCAACATGAAAATAATATACTTTACTTATGGGGAGTTTCTCTAACCGACAACCATCATCATGAGCCTGGCAATGATACAACGTTTCACCTCACATTGTCAGGGCTATCCTATACTTTGTCGGGGTATATGATGATATAGTGACTATGGATCGATATAATTGGCCTTCTCAGAGGATGTGAGGAGTCGCATGAAGAGTCAATGCTATGTTATCCTACGTTGACTACGTAGGTCTATGGGACTTTCGAATCATAAAAGACTCTAACCCAATTCGGTGCTCGAAACTAATCCCAAAATAAGTGATATAACTTTATGCTCAATGTTTAAAAACATATTCTTCCTTTGGTTTGAGATAATTTCTCAAACTATCCTCTTAAAAGAGGTAACTACTCTTGAAATATCTTTGAACTCATAACTCATTTAGAATTCAAAGTTTCTCTTTTATCAATGTAAAAACTGATACCTTTGGGAATACTTAGTTCTCTTATAGTCTTACTCAATTCATACTTGAAACCCCTTTCTCAAAAATATCAAAATCATATTGTGATATGATCATTGATGACTCGGGAAGTCATACTACATAAACATTGATGGTATATCTAGATACCATACTGCTTAAACATTGATGTCATACTCGACTGTCATACTATTCATGTTTTACAAACTCTTTCTCAAAACTCATCTTTACTTTCTCAAAAACTCAGTTTAAAAATCAAATGTTGGCTTTAAAAATATTCTCAAAAATATAACTCAATTCATACGGTTCATGTGAAATTATTGACCTAAACGACTCAACTCAAGGGTCTTAATAGCAATAAGGAAACTCAGTACTCAGAACGCAAGAACTCAAGGACTCTACTCATCTCAAGAATACTCAATTCATAGGGTTATGTTGAAATATAGACATGAATGAATCAACTCAATAATCTTAATACATAACCTATATCAATTCAATAATTAGGAATAGAATTTCAAAAAGAATCAGGAACTCAAGAACTCAAAATCAACTCATCTCAAGAATACTCAAATCTAGAGATAGAATCCTAGATTACTCTTTTACTGATTTGAAAGTAGTTGTAGGTTGTGAGGACAAACTAGTCCAAAATTATGATAGCCTTACATACCTGGAAGAACAAGGTTTTTGAAGAATCTTGAATAAGAACTTGATTAGAAGCCTTGAAACCCTAGCTTGAAGGTAAACAATCAAGAAAATCTTTCTTGAGATTCTTGAATTAATTTCTTGAAATCTCTATGGCCAAGAATTATGATTTTCATTAGTGATTCATAATTGTATGGAGGA
>JAJONR010007149.1:0-26622 GCA_029582245.1 Solanum etuberosum
TCCCCATTCATGCGGGGGATTGTTGGGTTTTAAATGGTGTGAATGGAAAATGAAGAGTTGCGACTTTTATGAAAAGTTGCGACTTTTATGAAAAGTTGCGACTTTTATGAAAAGTTGTGACTTTTATGAAAAGTTGTGACTTTTATGAAAAGTTGTGACTTTTATGAAAGGTTGTGACTTTTCCAAAGGGTTGTGACCTTTCCGGTAAGGCACAATAAGAACATTTTCACACTACCCTTTGTTTTCAATAAATTGAGGGATTTCCTCTCATTTTAAAAAAAAATCTTGAATTTTTCTACTACTACTAAATCTAGTATTCTAAGTGTACTTTACTGCCGTTGAGTGGTTCGCTGACACCGTGGTTTTAGGTACCGATACACTGGTGAGTAAGATCGTTCTATCCTGGGAGGATATATTCCATTAACCTCAGGTACTTGAGGGGAATAATTTCCTTAAGGGGACACTGTGCATTCAGTGGGCTCGATTTTCTTTCTTTGATAAAAATATTTTAATATTGTTTCTAATCTGTTTCTGATTCTATTTTCTCTACTAGTTTTAATTTTCTAGTTAGAAAATACTCTTTAAACTTTGTTGTTTCTTACCAAGTTCTTCAAAGTTTTGTTCTAAGTATCTTATGAATACAAGATGAACAACATATTGTTGGTACTCACTCAATGCTTCTACACTTGTATAGTTCTGAGCTCGGTAATGTGTGATTGTCCTTGTTTTCCTACTTTCTGAGGCTTGTCAAAGGACTATTGAGAGGTAGGTGCTTGTCTTACCGGCGGACCCTCTTTTCCTTTTCCTTATGCTTTGTTCTATTTGAGAAACAAAAACTAAGACTTGTACTTATTTCTTAATTCCGCATCTTATATATTTAGTAGCTTGTACACGTGATAATCAGATTTTGGGGGTTTTAATAGAAAGAATAAGTTTTCCGCTTTATCTTGTTTTTGCTTTATATTTCCGCATTTCTTTCGTTTTTCGTTGGGTTGAGGTACCTATTGACTTGTCTTGGTGGAAATAGACAAGTGTCATCACGTCTATTTTTGGATTGTAACAAGAATCTTTTCAACATTTGATATCATATATTCATAATGATACGATACTGCTATCAATTACAACCCGTTTTTGCTCAATGAATACAAAATATCCGTGCTTTAGCACCTTGTGTAACAGCACCCACCAGTTTAACTTGGGGTGGGGGAGGGGGGTGAGTCCTTTGGAAACAAGGACAAGAAAACACTTTTATATTTGATAAAAAAGATATTCACTTTTTCTTATTATTTAATCCAGGTATTTAGCCAAGAGTATCACACAATTTGGGTGGAAGGAGTATTTACATTTATTTATTATTATAGACTAGAAAAGCTCATCTATTTTATTCTTTTATAAACCTCCCTCACTAGAGCTGCCATGATTTGCATCGATCTATGTTTGATCCAAACAATTTAATGGTCGGTCCTAAGAGGATGTGGTAGACAGCTGTCAAGTAGGTAATGGCGTGCCTCACAAGATTTTGGTTGAAAAGGCTGCAATATTGTGGCTGGCAAATGAATCACCGATTTTGCAGGATTTTTTTTTTTATATTACCGTCGGACTAATTTAAATTTACAATTTCATTCGAGGAAAAACATTATAAAAAATAATGACTTTTTATATAATTTAATTATTAGACACACTTAGGAAGCTTTGAATTTGTTTATCTTTCACATAAATATAATTAATTTGAACGTTCTTTCACTTTAACATTCATATTTGGTAGTAATTCAACTGGCCTTTAGTGTTCGCTTTATTCATTATAAAATAATAATAATAAAAAGAATAAAGAAAGTGAATTACTAGCTCCCATTTTCTTTTCCACATTTTGGAGCTGAATATTTTAACTGTGTGAAAATATAGTGTTCATTCAACCCTATCACACTCATAAATCGTTTGTGCTTCTTAAAGTCTATATTTGTTTGCTTCTACCATCACAATTTTCAGAAAATGACAGCAAATTTGTATATGTGGTCCATTATTTTTTATGCCTACTTAACACATGTTTAATAAGATTGTTGGAATAAAAAAAATTAAGAAAATATTTTTTCGTAATTTTTTTTTGCATTAACACACACACATATATAATATCAGGTTGTAATTTTTTGTCGAGGAAGTTTGAGTAAAACCCTTGGCAACCCTCTAGATCCGCCCCTGATTTGAATATGTAAATATTTTATTTTTATCTGTTCGATCAGTGCATAATTAAAATGTTAAATTAAAAGTAAAGTTAGTCAATTTGAGGAATAAGTTTGATAGTGAAATTAAAGAAGCACACTATATAGTAATCAAACTTAACTAACTTGTGATATATGCTGCCATCTTAATAGCGTGTGCAATATAATGTGAAAGCGTGTAGACTTAGCACCAAAATTTCTTTTTTCTAAAATGCTACGTCGTTACGTACGACTTGTGAAATTAATAGGCTGACTTTTTCAAATATGCACAACTTGTTTGAATATATATATATAGCTTACCTCTTAAGCCACAATCTCTAAATTAAATTCTCATTTTTCATTTTTCCCTCTATCAAAAGAAGAGTTTGATTAGGAATCAATCAATCATGGCGGATTCTAAATTGTATTACAAGGTCCGCCAAATCACAGTAACCTTCCTTGTGGTTTTCCTCTTGATATCTCAACGTTCATGTGCTAGACCGCTTAATGTTTTAGCCGGTGAGAGTATTGTACTTGTGACTAGCCAGGACTCAAAGTCATGGTCCGATGAAGATAAGATGAAGGTGAGAAGGGAACGTGTGAATATTCTATTACACCGGCTTCCTAAAGGGAAGAAACCGGTGTCTGGGCCAAGTAAAAGAACCAACAACCTCAACGACTAGCTTAGGAGTTCGAATTGAAACCTCTAATTGTATACATTAAATTCTTTTTTGATTCTTCATGTTGTGTTTTATTTTCGATTTTTTTTCTTATTGTTTGCTGAAGTTATGGATTCTGTTGTAAATATTACCTTATGTCAATTTGTATGTGTTGCAGCTAATTCCTTTGTAGTTCCTACTGGCTTCAAATTTGATTAAATTTAGTTTCTCTGCTGGTGTTAATTTGATCTAATAAGAATCCGACTGAAGAATGAAATTGCCTCATTAATTTCCCAACGAATTTTTACTATTCTTCAAGTCGAAGCAAGTGATGCAGCTAGTAGTTACGCCCCTGCTAGAGTTCCAAAATGAGGTAGTGATTTAACATTGAGTTAAAACTATATATAGTCATTATCTGCTACAATCAGGGCGTATGTCAAATCGATCAAATTAATATCTTAAATTCATCTTTTCGTAATAATACACCTATCATTTCAAAATCTTAGATAAGCTTCTTTGCTAATAGGGTTACACTGAGGATTGTACGATCATCTTTTGTCAAAAGCAACCCATAATTCAGCAATGAGTTGCTGACTATCTGCAAATTTGATTTTGATAATAGTATAAATGCTTGGAGACATTCTACTCTAGGACATTACAGTAATAGTAACAAATAATGCAATCACCTAGTTATTATTATTATAAAATACAAGTTAAAAAGTAGTCTGACTAACGATGTAGAATTTGAGAACCCCAATCACTATACTATGGGTCTAGACCACAAACAATATTAATGTTATTGATGATCTCAGGAGAGACGCAAATCATCAAATTGTCTCACATGGTCTGTGTGTAAACTTTTTCTACAAATTAAAGCATTAGTATCTCAAAAATAAATTCAAAATATATATGTGAATATCGCCATTTTAATATATATATATATTTTTATGTCTTGGTCGGCACATCTCAGGATCAGGGCATTAAATTTTGAAGTTCCATTTAGCAGGCGTTTGTTCATGTTTCATTGTCTATTTTTTCAAAAAATAATTTTTATTTTCAAAATTGGAGTTGTTTTTTTGACTTTTTGTAAGTAATTTAGAGTGGAAAAAAAAGTGTAAAACACCTTTTTGTTATTTTTTAAATTCTTGAAAATTTTGAAATTCAACTTTAAGTTTAATTACAAAATTTTATGTTCAAACGCATTTTTCGTATTTCAACTCCCCAAAAAGTGAAAAAAAAAATCATTACCAAATATGCCTCCTTGTGATGGCTTTAGGCACTCTTAGGCCTCATTTGTTTTCATTAAGATTAAGACATCTGAATCTAAATACACGTCTGAATATTAAGATTTGCATTAAGAGCTAGGTGTCTAGATTTGAATACACATCTGAATATTAAGATGCAGTCTCCAAATCTAAACACTGAATGATTATTGTTTGTTTTCAATATCTAATATGCATATGAAATCAAACATTATATTAATAAAATGTTATAAAAAAATCATTTCAACAAAAATATTACTTTTTAATTAAAAAAATATCATAATCATCAAGCATAACATTAAAAAAATCACGAATAAAAAGTATTTTATAGGCACAATATAATATCAAAAAGTCAATAAGTGTGATAAATACTAGCCTCACATATATTTTGGCTAATTAGAAAAACTAAAGAATTCTTATCTTTTTATCAGTAACCTTAATCCAGTTCTCTAACTTGTGAACATCTAACGTCATTCATGTTTTTTTGTAGTAGACACTTTCACAAAATATACTAACACATGTACTGTATAATGACTCTTCACATCCAAGTCCATCTAATTTTTTCATATATTCTTCAAATGTAGGTGCACTGTTTTTTTAATCAATAACTCCAGAGCAATAATCATCTTCTCATTTCCAATTCAGACGAATAAGTTTTTTTTCTTCCCCAAAACTTTTTTTTCCAGCTGAAACTGAAGATTGGGATGGAGAATTATTAAGAGCTCCATTATTTTTGTCACCAACTAGTTCAACAACAATAATATATTAGTGTTATCTCACAAACGGATTTGATGATCAAAGAGTCTCAATAAAATTATTGGCCTAAGACAAAATTCTAATAAGAGACCTCAAATATGTATACATAGTTATTATTTTTAATTATGAATAGTATTTTTTTCACTCAAAAACCTTAATGAACATCAATACACTAAGAATATTATTGCAACAAGTGTTTTTGACAAACTTCAATACACCCTAAGAAAATTATTAATATAAAAAAAATACTTGTAAAGATTATGAAAACTTATCAGTTCAAGAGGAAAAAATTGGTGTTTGATTGAGAAAAGAGAGGAACAAAGTTTGTAGTTGTGAGAGCAAAAATCACGCAAAGACCGAGAGAGGCGATACAGTATTATTTTGTAACTTATTAAATAAGTCTGAATGATGTTAAGACTCTCCTGCAGATTTGATCCGTTCAGACCTTTTCAGGTCTATTAAGAGGCTTTTTGAAAAAAGAAACAAACGGACTTGATTCAGATTCAGATCTAAAAACCAAACGTATTTAATGGACTGAATCTGAATGATTAAGATACAGACCTCCATTAAATGCAAATAAATAAGGCCTTAGATCTGCAACCCTCTGTGATATCAATAAATCTACGACCAATATTAATACAACTTATTAATGGAAAAATAACAATACCAAAGAAAATAACTCAGGACACTGTACCATCAACTCAATTTTATTGTGTTAAGTGAGAATATTAGTCACCATAGTCTAAATGTGGGCTTGGTATTGTAGGCCTGATTATGACCAATTTATAACAAATTGTTGCAAGGGTTAAAGTTCGACTACTAATCAAACAAATGATGAATCATTTTAGCTTATCAGGGTTAACTTGTGTCAGAGGGCATATTAAGGATTTTGAAATGATGGTGCACTATTACGAAAAGGTGAATCTAAGATGTAAATTTGATCGGTTTAACATTTAGGTTCTTATCAATGAAAATCATCAAAATTTTAAAATTATTTTTTATCTATCCAAACCACTTAATTAGAGTGTTGTTATCCAATTTTAGAAAGAAAAATAAAATACATAAATAAGTGATTCAAATTTCTAACCTCACTTAGAGAGATGCACCCAATTAATATCTCAGATGGTCACTCAATTTTAAATAGTTCACTCAAACAGTCACTCAACTATGAATGATTTACATAAAAAGTCACTCAACTTTATTTTATAACTCAAAGTTCACTCAACTTGAGTAGTTTACTTAGAAAGTCACTCAACTTCATTTTTATAACTCAAAAGTCACTCAACTATTAATTCACTTTGAAAGTCACCCGACCAATTTAAATATGATTTCATTAAATTTTGTTCGAATGTAATTATTATCTTCCATTAAATATTCAAATGTAATTATTATCTTCAATTAAATAATAGTACGTTCATAATGTTCATAACTGGAAACATGTTTACTAAGGAAGGAATGATTTTTAACTTGCTAACCTACTCCATGTTAACTTTAAACTCTTTATTCTTTTTATTTTCAAGCAAAAAAGAGAAGGTGATAAGTTTATACCGTAGCAAAAAACAACAGGTATCATCAGATTAATAATTTTCATAAAAAGAGAAAAACACTGGAATTTTGTTGTGCGTTTTTCAAGAAATTTAAAATTTAAATTAAATAATTAAAGTGGGTTCAATAAAAAAATTAAAATGAATATATTACCATTTCTTAAAATTATAGTTTGAAATAAAAATTATATTTCAAAATTTTAATTAAAAAATTATTTAAATTGCTTAGATGACTTTTGGGTTATAAAAATAAAGTTTAGTAACTTTCTGAGTGAAATATCAATAGTTGAGTAATTTTTGGGTTATAAAATAAAGTTGAGTGACTTATCATTCAAAGTCGAGTGACTTTATGAGTGAACTATTCAAAATTGAGTGATCATATGAGATATTACATCGTTTATACATTTATATTTAAATGATTTTTTTAAAAATATAACACTTATATATATGGTTTCGAGAGAGGAGCATAGGTTCACATGAAACCGATGACCCCCTCTGAAATACGCCCCTAGATCATAAATATCAAAACCAAATGAATAACTAAAAATCCTAAAAAGTGTTCGACATTAAAAATATTATAACCATAACAAAGAACCTAATTAGGGATGGCAATGGGGTGGTGTGGGCGGGGGCGAAGTGGGTTTTTCTCCACCCGTAAAAATTTTAATCCGCCCCGTATGACATTTTTTTTATTTCGCTCCGCCCCGCTCCGACGCATAAACCCACATAAAGCCGCACCGCATAAGTATTTTTTTTTTTTTTTTGTTATTTACACGTGATATTACTTTTATACTTTAATTTTGAGAAATGGGTTTACAAATTTAACTGTTATAAATGTTATGAAAAATACTAAATCAAAAACATATGAATTTTTTAGTGGTCATTTAAAACTTTAATGTACATAATTCAAATTCAGTTAATAAAAACACTTTAATTAATATTGTGGAATGTTGATTAAAACCAAATATAAATTGGTTGAAAATAAATTCAAAACAGTGATATTTGAGAAGATTGAAGTTCAAATGGGTTTTGCTGCCCAGATATGTGATGCCAGCGAAATTGAATTTTCAGGAATTTGTTTCAACCCACAACCGTCCCGCCCCGCTTAAAATTTTAAAATATTTGTTAGCATCGGCCCCTCACCTACCCCGCCCCCGCCATCCGCCCCGCCCCCCCGCACCGCCCAATTGGCATCCCTAAACCTAATCACTATATATTGGATTTCATATAGAGTCTGAATCATTTCATATATCAATTGAGTTTCACAATGATGTAATTCTAATTGTGGAGCGAGCCTATAATTCATTACTTTCTTATTATTGTGTAAATTAAATGGAGAAAAAATGTCACCTAAATATGTATTATTGAAATTTGTGGAATGCTTTTGATTTCTTGCATATATAGAGAAAAAATGTCACCTAAATATGTTACTTTACATTGAGTTGTAAGTTTGTATTTATACACATCTAATTAACTACCTTCTAATTCTTGTTATTGAAAGTAACTAACCTAACTGACTTAGGCTCCTATTTAACTAACACTTTCTAACTGATTTTGGGAAGTGTTTATAACTAAACATTCTTCTTGAGTTCTGTCAACATATAGGCACTCAACTTCTTCATTAGAATGATTAACTTATTGTAAAAGTGCTATGTTATTTGGCTCCAATTTCTGTCTTCCTTTTCTTTTTGTTATAATATGTAATTTGGGATCTCTTATAATTTTCAACAACATTCTTAAAAATTATTAGTGAGTTAATTATATAAAAGGATCCCTCGGCTAATTTATTTACAAGAAAAATGGTCGAATTGATCATTCGGTCATAGCTTCCTTTCACTTTACCCATTAATGGCTTCTCTTCCTTTTTTCTTCCTTCCTCCCTCCTCCTCCTCCCCCTTCTTAGTTCTTCTTCTTCTTCTTTTGCTTTATCTTCTTTCTTTTTTTTATAAATTCGACGTACTGCAAATGTAAATTGTTTCGAGTGAATTATATATTAAAATTCTCGAAACATCGAGAAGATTTTATATCTAAAATTTGGGACGGTTTAGAGATGATTTTGAGTTGATCGAGATTGAATATCCAATGTATACTTCATGTATATTTAAGCTATATCTAGTAATCTGAGTGTATCACAATATATAATTAGTGTATAGCTCATGTATTGGTAAGCTATGTTGTATAGTCCGTTTATATTTTCTATAACTTTTTATAAGTTATATTGTATAGTCAGTATATACTCCCTATGACTTTTGGCTATTTTTAATATAAATAAAACATGATTATATTTTTTGGCTATTTTTAATATAAATAAAACATGATTATATTTATTGTAAACTAATTACTTTATTGTATATATTTGAAACTTAATCTGAAATGTTGGATCCATGCTTAGCAAAGATCATGGCCCATTTAGTATATTTATATAAGAGATTAACATTTTTACATGTCACAATTTTTTTATTTGTTTCTCAAAAAGAAAATATTTAATTTATAAATACCTATAAGAGATCACTTCCTCTATGTGAAATTATGACTAATCCATAAGGACAAATCTTACGAGGCAAAATTGTATGAAATAGCAAATTATTAATTCAAATTAAATGTTATAGTTATAGTTTATTTTATTTGTAATTAGCAACAAACATTTCATGTTTCTTGCCATCCCATTTGTATACCGAAATATACAAATAGACCGAAATATACAAATAAACCGAAATATATATATGCAGGACCCATTTGTATACAGAAATATACAAATGCAGGACCCATTTATATACCGAAATATACAAATAGATCGAAATATACAAATGCAGGACCCATTTGTATACCGAAATATACAAATGCAGGACCCATTTGTATACCAAAATATACAAATGCAGGACCCATTTGTATATCGAAATATACAAATAGACCAAAATATACAAATGCAGGACCCATTTGTATACCGAAATATACAAATAGACCGAAATATACAAATGCAGGACCCATTTGTATACCGAAATATACAAATAAACCCAAATACAGATTTTTTATGTATATGTATACCGAAATATATAGATTAATAGCCATAGCAAACATAAAATTTGTTATGAAGCTCAATTATACAAACTATAATTATAGCATACAAATATAATTTTTATGTTTGTTATACGTGAAAGTTGCTCTTCTTACAAACCATTGTGAAATTTTTAAAAAGAATGTAAGGCAAACTGTCATGGTTAATTCATAATTGGTTAGTTATCGGCGAAATTTATGATTTTGAATTTTAGAGATTTCATATTAATATAAAATAATTGAGTTTATATTTCGATTTTATAAAAATAAACTATTAATATTTACATAATTTGAACAATAAGTTATTGAATTCTTATGAATTCACGTACAACATTAGGGTTCCGACTATTTTTTTTATTTTAATTTTTCACTCAATATTTGAAATACGTTTTGAGGACCGATTAACTCAGATTTGCAAAAGTTAAACTTTGAAAGTCTAAAATATTCACTTTCAACAACGACTTCATACACTATTAGATGATAACGATTCCTTTTTTGCAAAAATATAGGATTCTGGTGGCGGAGTCAGGAATTTCGTCAAGGGTGTTCAAACTTTAAAGCAGTCGATAAAAAAATTTCTAGAATTACATATCATTTAATAACTAAATCATACGGAAACTTAAAATTATAAAACTATCAATGGTATAAATCAAAACTAAAAATCAACAAAAACAATTTTAGCTACTAGTTAAATATACTTCCTCTAGTTCATATTAAGTGAATTGTTAAACTTTTTTCATGATTTAAAATAACTAACTGTTTCAAAGTTCAAAAGAATTATTGAAACTTTTTTCCATATTTACCTTTTCTTTTAATAAGATTCTTAACTGTTTTACATCTTCTAAAAGAATAATTTAGAAATAATCAAAAGTATAATAGTGGATAGTAATGTTTAATTTTATTTTTTAAAATAATTTCTTGAGAGTGTGTTATACCTAATAATTCACTTAATATTGATAAAAAAATATAAAGATAAAATATTAATTATTAGTTTAATCAAAATTTAAGGTTAATTATTAGGTTAATCAAAATTTAAGGCTAAAACATAAAGAAGATATGGAGGCGGCTATTTCTGGTTTTTTTTTGTGTAAAAAAATATTGTGTTTAGAAACATAGCTACTAAGGATCAAACCTCAGACCTCAAAGTTATTAAAGCACATGCGTACCGCCAGACTACCAATCTTTGTTGTGTCTAAGGGTGTTCAATTTATTATATATTTAGATATTAGATAATATTTTACCTGTATATACCGTATAATTTTCTGACGAAGGGTGTTCGGCTGACCACCCTTACTTGGTTGTAGCTCCGCCACTGCTCTGTAGATATTAACAAGTCTTATATGTAAACTGCAAGTCCTTTATTTTCTGTAATTAGGATAGTTTTTTTATTTTTTATTCAAATTCTATTGTCTACATTGTCAACCTACATATAAATCATATATTGGCAACCTTGGTCATTGTAGAGACTAACGGTTGACCTCTTTCTTTATTCTAATTTGGTATCAAGAGCCAAGGATTTTTTCCGCCACCAATATGGACAGCTTCAACTCGTCCATCGCTATTGCGGCCACATTCCTCTCCTTCAACACATCTCTCCATTATTGATTCCAACTCCCAAACATTGCCCTTCCCACCCTTCCGATAAAACTTGGTTGGGAAAATTATTACCTTTGCCAATCTACGGTATACTCTACCTTTGAAACCTTTGATTTGGAGGCTCGTTGTCACGCCCCAAACTCAAGGGGTGCAACTGGCTCCTAATACCAAAACTCAGGCCCGAGCCGACACTGCTGAACCATTTGCTACTAGCGCATGATAGCCACACGCAATCAAGAAAACAAACAAGTATATCTCGGCTTAAAACTAAGCCCTCGGCCGACAAGGCCCCTGTCAACAGATCTATAAGAGAAATAGCTACTCCCAAGAGTTCATATAAAGAAATAGCCAACTAGCACAAAAGTCCTGATTGGGCCGTCGAGGCCACCATGATCTCTATATCAAACTGAAAGCAGGTATATATCAAGACAATACATCAAACAGCTCACAAGCTTCAGCAAACCAACAAATTAGGCCAGCATGGCCATAACATAGCTATACACCCCACACACTAGTCTACAAGCCTCTAAGAGTAGTAAAGATTGGCGGGACAGGGTCCCAGCCTACCCATAAAAATATATACAACAAAAGCTAACAAACCTCCCAACTCTAGCAGCTCCGGAGGAAAGGGGCTAGCCAACCGGATAGAAGTCAATCCTCCTCCTGAGGAGGTCTACTGGGTCATCTGTCGGGACCTGCATGCATGAATGCAGCGCCCCCCAGGCAATGGGGCGTCAGTACGAAATAATGTACAGAGTATGAAAGGCTATAGACTAAATGAGCAAGTATCATAATATACCAAAATCAATCAGGTAAGGAAATCAAAATCTAGATAATCATGCTAACCCACTACGGAATCTAAAATTACAAAAATGATCAAACAACAACCTAACCAAGCCTCCATAAGCTCGGCAGGTACAAACAACATACCACCTACCTAGGCCCCCATAAGCCCAGAAGGTGCCAAATCAATCTACATACCCCTATCAGTAGCCCCTTGTCTTTGTAAGAAGTCACATAGCCCTTTTTGGCAACAATATAGCCCCGTAGGCAGCGCATAGCCCTCTTAGGCAACATCATAGCTCTGTGGGCTGCACAGAGCCCTCTTTTGCATCTACATAGCTTTGTAGGCAACATATAGCCCTCTTTGGCTTCAAAATAGCCCCGTAGGCAACACATAACACTCTTTGGCATCAATATAGCCCCGTGGGCAACACATAGCCCTCTTAGGCAGTAACATAGTCCTCTTAGACAACATCATAGCCCCCATAGACAGTTCATAGCTCAACAGCTAACCACAATAGCCCTAAGGGCGACAACAAACAATTGAATAGGCTAAAGGCGAGCAATTTAGTTATGAACAATATATATGGATAGTCTCCAAGTCGTTCCTAACATACGGTCGTTCTTAACAGATTATGATTCCCTAAATGAGGGTTTATAACCACTCAATTAGCCAACCACTCATAATGACATCTACAAGATCACCAATATTAACCACCCTATTATATCACTCCCAAGCTCTAACGAAACATGCCGAACGAAGGGAATAGCCTTAACATACCTTTTCCTTTATAATTTATGCTGAAAATACCTTTGTCCGCACCACTACAACACTAAAAAAAAGTGAAATCAATCAGTAATTAAGGACAAGAATTACTTCGATGACAATCGATACGGATTCCTATCGTAAATTACTATCCAAGACCTAAGGTATCCATAAACTGATAAAAGATTGTTCCTACCTTTCTTTACACGTCCAGAACACTTGAATGAAATCAAACTACTGAAAAAACCTTGCTGCCACAACCTCCACGGAGCTACACCGCTCAATTCACCATGAAAACTATACCAAAACGATGAGCTCGCGACGTAGGACAATTTTTGATAAGGAGCCAAGAAGAAATCATGAACACACAAGGATGATTTAAGGAGTAATTCTATGATTTTTGTGGGTTTCTTACGAGCTGGAATGAAGAAAAATATAAGGTTCCACCGTCCTAGGGGACCCACCTCACGTGCCTACTTGCGCAGTCTCGAAAAAATGTGAAAATCTCTCTATTATGAAGTCGTATGAATGAACGGTTTGATGCGTTGGAAACTAGACTCGTAGACCTTCGATTTGCTAGGTCGTGGGCCCCATAATTTTTTATAGATTGGAAGAAAACCTCCGAGACATTTGACCCAAATTTCAGAGAAATCTTTAAAAAGGAACTTACGATAACTTCGCCAACTTTTATTTTACCGCTTACCTAACTTCAAAACTTGAGATACAACCCTTGAACACTTCAAATATGACATACCACGTCATTATTAATTTATTACTCACCCTCTTTGTCTTTCCATGAAGGTACGAGTTAAATTAGAGTTCTGAAAAGTCGGGGTGTTACATCCTCCCCCCCTTAGAAACATTCGTCCTCGAATGAAAAATCTAAGCCACGCAGTTAAGTCCTTACTAGTTTCCAAAATTTTGGCAAAGTTTCCTCTATACCCAATATCTAGGAACCTGAAATGCAGAAGATTCCAACCTAAGCACCTTACCGGACGATACAAATAGCTAAGCACCATAGCTCCGCAAATAATAGTACGAGTAAAATACAACAACAACAATAATAATAAGCAATAATGAAAAAAACTAAATGGGTATCCTACCTGACTGTGCTAATCAAGATCGATATTTTTACCACTGTGGGATCTAAAACAACTGAGGATATCTGGATCTCATGATATCCTCGGTTTCCCATGTCACCTCTTCCCTATTTTTGTTTCTCCACAGTACTTTAACAGAAGCCACATCTTTGGTCCTCAACCTTCGAACCTGTCGATCTAGTATTGCAACTGGAGTTTCCTCATAGGACAACTCCTTTGTGATCTGAACATTCTCAACAGGGACAACCCTAGAAGGGTCTTCTATGCACTTCCGTAGCATCGATATATGGAATACCGGATAAACCAATTCTAGCCCCGATTGCAACTCTAACTCATAAGCCACTTGTCCTATCCTCCGAAGGATCCGGTATGGCCCAATGAATCTTGGACTAAGCTTTCCTTTCATTCCAAATCTCATAACACCCTTCATAGGTGAGACTTCTAAGAATACCCAGTCATCAACACAAAACTCTAAATCTCTTTGCCGTACATCTGAGTATGACTTTTGGCGACTTTGAGTAGTCAATAAACGTTCTCGGATGAGCTTAACCCGCTCCATTGTCTATTGTACAAGGTCGGGTCCAACCAACCCTAACTCACCTACCTCAAACCAGCCAATAGGGGATCTACATTTCCGATCGTACAAAGCCTCATAAGGTGCCATCTTGATGCTATAATGATAACTATTGTTCTATGCAAACTCAATAAGAGGTAAGTGGTCATCCCAACTTCCATTAAAGTCCAGCATGCATGCCCGTAGCATGTCCTCAAGTGTTAAAATGGTGCGTTCAGCTTGGCCATCTGTCTAAGGGTGAAAGGATGTACTGAGATTAACTTGCGTCCGTAATCCTTTCTGGAAAGACTTCCAGAAGTTAGCGGTAAATTATGCTCCTCTATCCGAGATAATAGATATTGGGACGCCGTGCAATCTAACAATCTCTTGGATGTAAATCCTTGCATAATCTTCAGCTGTGAAAGTAGTCTTGACCGGTAAAAAGTGGGGTGATTTTGTTAACCGATCAACAACTACCCAAATAGAGTCAAACTTATGCCGCGATCAAGGTAACCCCGTAATAAAATCCATATTAATTACCTCCCACTTCCATAAAGGAATGGCTATCTCCTGGACCAGCCCAACAGACTTCTGGTGCTCAACATTAACCTGTTGGCAGTTAGGACAGTGTGCCACAAACTTAGCAACATCCTTCTTCATCCCGTGCCACCAATATATTTCTTTAATATCATAGTACATCTTCGTCGATCCTGGGTGAATAAAAAACTGGGAATGGTGTGCCTCTGCCATAATCTGTTATCGAAGCCCTACCACATTTAGAACACATAGTCGTCCTCTATATCTGAGAACTCCATCTCCTGCTATATCAAAGGCTAATGACTCCTTATCAAGAAATTTGCCTCTGAGCTTCTCTAAGTAGGGATCCTCATGCTGTCGTGTCTTTACTCCCACGATTAAAGATGATACAATTGTGTTCTGAACTTTGACCACCCCACTATCACTTGCCTCTTCTAATCTGACTCCCAAGCTGGCTAATTGATGAAGTTATCGAGATAATTCACGTCTCTCAACACCTAAATATGATAAACTTCCCATTGATCTACGACTGAGGGCATCAGCTACCACATTTGCCTTCCCTGGATGATTTAAAATATCTATGTCGTAGTCTTTTAGTAACTCAAGCCATCGACATTATCGAAGATTCAATTCCTTCTGTCTAAAGATATACTGAAGGCTCTTATGATCTGTGAAAATGTCCACATGAACGCCATATAAATAGTGTCTCCAAATCTTCAGTGCATGTACAACCATAGCCAACTCTAAGTCGTGAGTTGGGTAGTTCTTCTCATGCTTTCTCAACTATCTTGAAGCATATGCGATCACCTTACCATGTTGCATTAGAACACATCCTATCCCAATACTAGAAGCGTCACAATACACAGCATAGCCATCTGAACCCTCCGGCAAGGCTAGGACTGGTGTTGATGTCAACCTATCCTTCAGCTCCTGGAAACTATGCTCGCAAGCTTCAGTCCACTGAAACTTAACTGCTTTCTGAGTCAACTTTGTTAGTGGTGCTGAAAGTTAAGAAAACCCCTCTACAAACCTTTTGTAGTACCGAGCTAACCCTAAGAAACTACGAACCTCTGTCGGAGTTGTGGGTCTAGGCTAAGTCTTCACGGCCTCAATCTTTTGTGTATCAACCATAATTCCAGCATCTGATACAATATGGCCTAGGAAAGCCACAGAGCTCAATCAGAACTCACACTTAGAAGACTTTGCATAAATTTCCTGCTCTCGAAGAACCTGAAGGACTGCTCGCAAATGATCTGCATGCTCAGCTTTTGAATGCGAATAGACCAAAATATCATCAATAAATACAATCACAAATGTATCTAGATACGGCCTGAATATGCTATTCATCAGGTCCAAAAACACTGCCGGGGCATTGGTCAATCCAAAAGACATAACCAAAAACTCAAAATGCCCATATCTAGTTCTAAAAGTTGTCTTCGGAATATCTTTCTCCCGAACTCGTACCTGATGGTTTCCTGATCTCAAATCAATCTTTGAGAAGTACTTAGCACCTTGTAGTTGATCAAACAAGTCATCGATCCTTGGAAGGGGATACCTATTCTTTATAGTATCATTGTTCATCTGTCGATAATCAATACACATCCTCAGCGAGCCATCTTTTTTTCTCACAAATAATACTGGTGCACCCCATGGTGAAGCACTGGGCAAGCAAATCTTTCAGTTGATCCTTCAACTCCTTTAGCTCAGTAGGAGCCATTCTATAAGGAGGGATAGATATGGGTTGTGTACCTGGTAGCATATCGATAGCAAAATCAATTTCCCGTTCTGGAGGGATACCAGGAAGCTCGTCTGGATATACATCTAGAAACTCATTAATTATCAGAATAGAATAAAGAGTCGGTGGTTCTGCATCTATATCATGAACGCAAACAAAATGGTAAATACAACCCTTAGTAATCATCTTCCTCGCCTTAAGATAGGAAATAAACCTACCTTTCGGTGTTGCTGTATCGCCTTTCCATTCCCAAACTGCCTCTCCTGGAAAGTGGAATCTAACAATCTTTGTCTTGCACTCAACATTAGCATAACAAGACCTAACCAGTCCATACCCATAATGACGTCGAAATCGACCATCTCTAACTCTACCAGGTCTACAGAGGTCTGAAGGTCGATAATTTCTATCGTGCAACCTCGATAGACTCTCCTGGAAATAATAGACTCACCAACTAGTGTAGATATAATAAAGGGTTGATCTAATGACTCTGCTACTATACATAACTTCCCGCAATAAATGGAGTAACATAAGACAGAGTAGATCCAGGATCTATCAAAGCATAAACACAATGGGAGCAAACAATTAATGCACCTGTCACAACATCTGGTGATGACTCTGATTCCTGCCAGTCGGCTAGTGAGTATGTACGGTTCTGGCCACTACCAGAACTAGATGCTCCCTCTCTGCCTCCACCTCTGCCTCTACCTGCTGAAGTCTGGGGTCCATGCCCTGTAGACTGTGCTGATGAGGAGGAACCTACTACTGACTCGGTCGATTGACCTATACCACCCTGACCTATGGTCGGATAGTCCTCCACTCATGCCCCTCCTGTCCACAAGAATAACAACCTGTGGAACCCTACCTGCACCTCCTGAAATGCCTCCTACCGCAAGTAGCGCAACGCAACGGGGCTGTCCTAGCCTGAACCGCTCTGCTGCTGAGAGCCTGATGCTCGTGAACCCTCACCTGGGCCTAACTATCCCTGCCGATCAAATCTACTACCCTGGAACTGTTGTGGTGGAGGTCTAGGTGGCCTACTAGAATATCGGGGTCTGGACCACCCTGAAAATCTCCTTGTGAACCAGTGGGCCTAGCCCTCTTCTGTCTCTCTCTCTCGACCCTCTCACTCATATACTGTAGATGTCGACGATCCTCTATGCCCTGTGCAAAGTCCTGAATTTGCGAGATATCCATATTATCATTTAGTGCAGCGGTAGAACAAGCGTCGATATAGTCTGAGTAAAGCCCTCCAACAAATCTACGCACACTGTCATGCATCGTATCAACAAATACTGGTGCATATCTAGCTAACGAATCAAATCTCAGCCCGTACTCTCAGACACTCATGCTACCCTGTCGGAGGTTCAGAAACTGGTCTATCCGGGCATCCCTAATCTCTCTCGGCAAATAGTGATCTAAGACTGCAAAGTTATCCCAAGTGGGTAGAGATGCATCTTTTCCCCTAGATCTCTCCCAACTTTCTACCACAATACTGCAACATCACGCAATCAAAATTCTTCTAATTCAACTGACTCAATCGCTGAGGCATGCATGACTCTGAAGATCCTATGAAGC
Organism: Solanum etuberosum; assembly: GCA_029582245.1. Classification (NCBI taxonomy): domain Eukaryota; kingdom Viridiplantae; phylum Streptophyta; class Magnoliopsida; order Solanales; family Solanaceae; genus Solanum; species Solanum etuberosum. Next base: position 18,116 of record JAJONR010007149.1, read on the forward strand.
TGATCAACAAAGTGATGAGGGTCCTCTTTGCGATCTGTACATGTAAACTGTGGAGGATTCAAGGCAAGAAATTCATGAACTCTCAAACTTCCGGGCCCTTCAGAAGGTCTGGCAAAATCTGGTGCAACTGGCTGGCGCTATGCAGCTACTAACTGTGCTAACATACATACTGCACTCTTCAAATCCTGATCAGATGGATTATGAGGAACTAGAGGTGGTACTGCTGGTGGAGTCGGGGGTCCTGTAGCACTCAGAGGCTCTTGAAGCGGTGGAGAATCTATAGGGGGCTGAGAAGATGTCTCCCCCTGGATCTCACAATGGCCTACCTCCACCTGTGGTACCTTGCTGGTACCCTCGCCAGCAGCTATATCTAGCCCCTGGCTAGCTGTGGTCTGCCTGGTGTTAGCCATCTCTATCTGCATACAATAATCAATTATAAGCCAGAAACCTTAACCTTTAAGACACCGCTCTATAGCATGAGGTAAGCAAAAGAAGGATAGTCATTCTAACATGCCCGGTAGCTTCCTTTTTATTGAATTTGGTGCACAACACAATTATAAGCAAGACTCAACTAGACAGGACTTGCAGACTCCCTAGGATACGACGTTGCTCTGATACCAAGTTTTTCACGCCCCAAACTCAAGGGGTGCAACTGGCTCCTAACGCCAAAAGTCAGGCCCGAGCCGACCCTGCTTAATCATTTGCTACTAGCGCATGGCAGCCACATGCAATAAAAAAACAAATAAGTATATCTCGACTTAAAACTAAGACCTCAGCCGGCAAGGCCCCTGTCAACAGATCTATAAGAGAAACAACTACTCCCAAGAGTTCATATAAAGAAATATCAGACTAGCACAGAAGTCTTGATTGGGCCGTCGAGGCCTCTATGATCTCTATAACAAACTGAAAGCATGTATATATCAAGACAATACATCAAACAGCTCACAAGCTTTAGCAAACCAACAAACTAGGCCAGCATGGCCATAACGTAGCTATACACCCCACACACTAGTCTGCAAGCCTCTAAGAGTAGTAAAGATTGGCGGGACAGGGCCCCATCCTACCCATAAAAATATATACAACAAAAGCTAACAAACCTCTCAACTCTGGCAGCTCGGGAGGAAATGGGTTAGCCAACCGGATAGAAGTCAATCCTGCTGCTGAGGAGGTCTACTGGGTTGTCTATCGGGACCTGCATACATGAATACAGTGCCCCCCAGGCAATGGAGCATCAGTACGAAATAATTTACAGAGTATGAAATGTTTTAGACTATATGAGCAAGTATCATAATACATCAAAAGCAATCAGGTAAGGAAATCAAAATTTAGATAAGCATGCTAACCCACTACTGAATCTAAAAATACAAAAATGAACAAACAACAACCTAAGAAAGCCCCCATAAGCTCGGCATGTATAAACAACATACCACCTACCTAGGCCCCCATAAGCCCAGAAGGTGCCAAATCAATCTACATACCCCTATCGGTAGCCCCTTGTCTTTGTAAGAAGTCACAAAGACCTTTTTGGCAACGATATAGCCCCGTAGGCAGCGCATAGCCCTCTTATGCAACATAATAGCTCTTAGGGATGCACATAGCCCTCTTTTGCATCAACATAGCCTTGTAGGCAACACATAGCACTCTTTGGCGTCAAAATAGCCCCGTAGGCAACACATAACACTCTTTGGGATCAATATAGCCCCGTGGGCAACACATAGCCCTCTTAGGCAGTAACATAGTCCTCTGAGACAAAATCATAGTCCCCATAAGCAGTTCATATCTCAACAACTATCCACATTATCTCCAAGGGCGACAACAAACAATTGAATAGGCTAAAGGCGAGCAAAATTAGCTATAAACAATATATATGGATAGTCTCCAAGTCGTTCCTAACTTAGGGTCGTTCTTAATAGATTATGAGTCCCTAAAATGAGGGTTTATAATCACTCAATCAGCCAACCACTCACAATTACATCTACAAGATCACCAATATAAACCACCCTATTATATCACTCCCAAGCTCTAAGGAAACATGTCGAACGAAGGGAATAGCCTTAACATACCTTTTCCTTTATAATTTATGCTGAAAATACCTCTGTCTGCACCACTACAACACTAAAAAAAAAGTGAAATCAATCAATAATTAAGGACAAAAATTACTACGACAATTCGACAATCGATACAGATTCTTATCGTAAATTACTATCCAAGACCTAAGGTATCCATAAACTGCTAAAAGATGGTTCCTACCTTTCTTTACACGTCCAAAACACTTGAATAAAATCAAACTACTGAAAAAAAAAACCTGCTGCCACAATCTCCACGGAGCTACACCGCTCAATTCACCATGAAAACTATACCAAAACAACGAGCTCGCGACGTAGGGCAATTTTTGATAAGGAGCCAAGAAGAGATCATGAACACACAAGGATGATTTAAGGAGTAATTCTATGATTTTTGTGGGTTTCTTACGAGCTAGAATGAAGAAAAATGAAGAAGATGCTATCTTATAAGGTTCCACGGACCTAGGGGACCCACCTCACGTGCCTACTTGCACAGTCTCGCTAAAATATGAATATCTCTCTATTATGAAATTGTATGAATAAACGGTTTGATGCGTTGGAAACTAGACTCGTAGAACTTCGATTTACTAGGTAGTGGGCCCCATAACTCATTATATATTGGGAGAAAACCTCCATGACATTTAACCTAAATTTCAGAGAAATCTTTAAAAAGAAACTTACGATAACCTTGCCAACTTTTATTTTGCCACTTACCTAACTTCAAAACTTGAGATACAACCCTTGAACACTTAAAATATGACATACCACATCATTCTTAATTTATTACTCACCCTCTTTGTCTTTCCACGAAGGTACGAGTTAAATTAGAGTTCCGAAAAGTCGGGGTGTTACACTCATATTGATGGATCTAATGTTCCATCAGCCACTGTTCTAACCACAACACAGGGGACATCTAAATCCACGCCAATTTTGGCATTCGCGGATAGGAAAAAGAGGAACAAAACCCTTCTTCTTTGACTTAAAACTACAATGAGCAATTCTATTTTATCCTACATAAAGCACATCTGTACCACTCGTAAAGCTTGGTCATATCTTTCCAACCTCTTTCAATCTCAATCTCGAGCCCGAGTGATGCAACTTCGCCACCAATTCCAAACCACCACAATGGGCTCTTCCACCATTATGTACTATGTTGACAAGAAATGTACTATATCTTATAGTCTAGCTCTTGTTGCCCGTCCCATAGCAGACGAAGAACTCATGAGCGTTATTTTGTTCTGTCTAGATTCTTCGTATGGCCTGTTTTGTTCAACTATCAATCCTCATCTTGAGAACCTCACAACTGACTTACTTCTTGGTTCACTTCTCCAAGAAGAGGAGAAACTTGTTGAGGAAGCCAAATCCCTCCAACTTCAAGAAAATGTCATATCGCGCCAATACTCCAATCGCTCCCCAATCACTGGACATCCCAATCAATAAAGTTTCACCACCTCTCAAAAATCCTCCATTCGTCCAAACAACAACAATCCCTCTCGTTCTTCTAGTAGATCATATCCTCGCATTATTTGTCAAGTATGTGAGAAACTCAACCACTATGCTTGTAATTGCTACAATCGCAACAACATGGACTCATATTCACCTAATCGTTCCTCTACCCGTCCACAAGCCAATATGGTCACTCCCTCGACTAATATGATATCTCCTTCGACTATTGTTTACAATTCATGGTTTGCAGATTATGGTGCCACCGATCATGTTACGTTGAACTTGTCTTAACTATCCATTCACACACTAGATTGGTGGGGGTGATCTTGTTGTAGGTAATGGTCAAAAACTCTCTATTCATCACACTGGCTCCTCTAAGCTTCCTTATACGACTCAACCTCTTCATCTTAATAAAATTCTTCATATTCCTTCCACCACCAAGAGTTTACTGGGTGTTTCCCAATTTGGTAAAGATAACAATGTATTTATGGAATTTTACCCCTCTTGTTTTTTTGTGAAGGATCCTCATGGAAAAATTCTACTTCAAGGGTCATTTGATGAAGGCTTATATCGTTTGAATGGTGGTAGGCTTTATGTTATCTCACCATCAGCTCCTCGCGCATTTTTCTGTTCATGAGCATCACTCCAAGCGTGGCATGACGTCTTGGTCATCCTCACGAGCAACTTTTGCATCGTTTAGTCTCTAGTTTAATATTTCAATGTCGTCTAATAAAATGTCTACAGTTTGTGGATCATGTCAATTAGGAAAGAGCCATAGGCTCATTTTATCTTCTTCTTCAAGTTGTAGCTTGTTCCCTTTTGATTTAGTGTACTCTGATGTTTGGGGACCTTCTTCGCATCTCTATATCAATGGAAATAAGTATGTTGTTCAGTTTCTTGATGATTCCACTAAATTTGTTTGGAAATATTTCCTGGCAACAAAATCACAAGTACTTGATGTTTTTAAATACTTTTATAAGATGGTTGCCACATAATTTGGCAAAAATATCAAAATGTTGTAAACTCATTGGGTGGGGGATATCATAATGTGTCTTTCTTTGCTCAATCCATTGGCATAACTTATCGTCTATCTTATCCCCACATTCATGAACAAAATAGGACTCCAGAAAGACGTAATCGTACTATTATGGAAAAAGGACTAACTCTACTTGCTCATGCATGTCTTCCATATCACTATTGAGAACATGCATTTTCTACAACCACATACCTATATAACCGCACCATCACTCATATATTGTCGTTCAAATCATCCTAACAGTCTCTTTATCATCATCCATCAGACTACCAACTTCTTTGAAAATTTGGGTGTCTATGCTACCCTTTTCTGCGTCCTTATAATAATCATAAAATTGATTTTCGCTCTCTTCATTGTGTCTTCATGGGTTATAGTTCGAATCATAAAGGTTATTTGTTTCATTATCCCCCCACCAATCGAATGTATATTGCTCGTCATGTGATATTCGGCGAAGATAAATTTTCCTATCCTCATTACAAAACTACTACTTCTTTCTCCAATGACAATTCACCACCCTCCTCATTAACTTCTCTACAGTTAATTTCCAACTTTGTTCCCTCTGTTGTTTTCTCTCCTTCACTGGAAGATCCTCCCTCGTCATCCTTACTTCCCCCTCAAACCCTACCAATATATCTTCTATATATATCTTCTGATACAACCTCTCCACCACAAAATCCATGTTCAGCGACGATCGTATCCTCCACTTCAAGCTCTTATCAGAATGTTCCCACATATTTTCGGCCTGCCACTTCCTTCAATCATCTTATGACCACAAGAACTCACAAAAATTCCCTCAGGCCTAAAGCACTCACTATATCTCATTTTCATCGTCCATGGCCACTGAACCAAAAACCTATAAGCAAGTTGCATCCTCTCTTGATTGATTGTGCGCCATGGAAGTTGAATATCAAGCAATGCTTCGTAATAGCACCTGGACACTTTCTCCTTGTCCTCCTAATGCAAATGTTGTGGGTTGTAAATGGGTGTACCGCATTAAGCGTCAAGCAAACGGGTCGATTGAAAGGTACAAAGCTCGTTTGGTTGCCAAAGGTTTTTATCAAAGAAAAAGGGGTGGATTTCCATGATACATTCAGCCCAAATTGTCAAACCTTCAACAATCAGACTTGTCTTATCTCATGCAGTGTCTAAAGATTGATCTCTTTAGCAGTTAGATGTTAATAATGCATTCCTTAATGGTGACCTTTCTAAGGTTGTTTACATGTCTCAACCACCAGGCTTTACCGACAAGTCTGACCCACATTTTGTATGTCGCTTGTCGAAGGCTTTATACGTCCTAAAGCAAGCTCCTCGTGCCTAATTTCTCAAGTTCAAAACATTTCTCCTATCGCATGGCTATACTTGTTGTTACTCTTACTCATCCTTGTTTGTCTGTCATACTCCTTCCTCTACTGCCTACCTGTTTGTTTATGTGGACGACATCATCATAACAGGTAGTGATGCCTCTTATATCTCCTAATTCACCAAATCCCTTGATCTTTACCTCTATCTGAAAGACCTTGGTGTTCTCTCTTTTTTCTTGGGTATTGAAGTTGCTCGTGAGGGATCTGGGATGCATCTCTCTCAAGCTAGCTACATTTGAGACTTACCCTCTCGAACAAAATGACAGATTGCAAACATTTTCCTTCTCCAACAGATAACACATTCCAATTGTCTAAACATGGTGAAACCTTTGATGATCTATCATTATATATGAGTATTGTTGGGGATCTTCAATATGCGACCATTACAAGATCAAAGATCTTTTTTTTGGGTGAGTCGTGTTTGTCAATATATGCATAATCCTACCTTGGATCATTATAAAGTCGTCCACATGAAATAACCATCACGCCATCCGCTTCATCTACTATAAATGTCTATTGTGATGTAAGGTGGGTTGTTGATCGTCGTTCGCATCATGGCTTTGCTATATATTATGGTCCTAATCTAATCAGTTGGTCCTCACGAAAGCAAAAGGTACTAGCTCAATCCAACATTGAAGTTGAATATCGTGTCATTGCATTTGTCGCATCAGAAGTATCCTGGATAACTAGTTTGCTTAAGGAACTTTGATTGCCCTGTCCTCGTCCTCCCATGATATTCTATAATAACATCAGTAGCATTTATCTTACTGCCAATCCTGTCTTTCATCAAAGGTCGAAGCATATTGAAATTGACTATCATTTTGTTCGAGAGAAGGTTCCTTGGGACAACTTTGTGTTCAGTACATTCCTTCCATTGATCAAATTGCTGATGTATTCACTAAAGCTCTAAGCTCCTCTTAATTTGCTCATCTATGGTCCAAGCTCATTGTCTCCAAACCCAACATGCGTTTGCCGGGAGGGGGTATAGATGGTAACGATTCCTTATTTGCATGAATATAGGATTCCTTCGTAGATATTAACAAGTCTTATATGTAAACTGAAAGTCTTATTTTGTATTTAAACTCTATTGTCTACATTATCAGCCTATATATAAATCATATACCGGCCATTGCAGAGACTAACAACAGACCTCTTCCTTTATTTACACAATACTCAATTTTAAAAATTCTAATTAAAGACATATGAATACTAACCACTCCAACTCAATTGTAGATGATTCGATTCCGCCAGTGGTTAACTCATTAAAACAGAGAAAATGTGATGACAAGGGCCAAGGGGTGCATGCTGTACTTATCCTATTTTTATTTCAATTCAAATCAGCGTAGATTACGTTGTCAGTGGTGGGTCAGTAAGGTGATAGGAATAAAATATAAATCATAATTTAAAGACAAAAGATAAACATGAGCAATCTAGAGTGTTTTATGGAGGCTAACTCACTAAGATTGGGGTCTGACATCTCCAACCCTACCCTCTATTTTATTCTCTAAATATAGATTTGTCTATTTTTTTTTTAGACAACCAACTCGAACCGAATTCTCTATTTTACTATGTAAAAAGAAATATTTTTCTCTTTCCTCCATATTATATTATTATTTTAATTTTATTTTTATTTCTTTATTTCATAATATATATCAATTTTTTTTACAAATAATCACCCTATAATCTATATAAACTTCATGTAATATAAAATTTTATTCTTTTTAAATTCTTCATTTAATAAAAAAATATTTTATTCTAAATAACATAAATGTGACAAATATTATATATAATACATATTAGCAAACACTTCAAATCAAAGTGAAATTATTGATGAACTACAATTATATCATCAATATTGCATTATTGTAAGAATTATTTTAAATTTTACATAAATATTCAACTTTCAAGATTGTTACGTTTCTCCCATAAATGTTTTATTAATGTATTACGGAGTTCAAAATGAGCAATTCTTTGTCCTTATTTTTTTATTTGTAGCTAAAAATTGTTTAAATTAACGATTTTATCTTGTATCCAATTTTTTGTATACTAATTTACTTCCCCTATTCCATTTTAAACTATTACATCAAGTATTTTCATGCTCATTAAAAGTGTAGTTTAATCATTTATCACTATAACCTAAAAGTGGATTATTTGAATTATCATGTAAATTTTGTGCATTCTTCATAGTGAAAAATAATTATAATTTTAAATTACATATTTAAAGTGACAAAAACTTTTAAAAAATCAAATTAGAAAAATTGTTAATTCGGGATGGAAGTAGTATACTTATCAATAATATGTTTTTAGATATTATATTACTTAGAAAATAATTACAAATATTAGAGACTTAATTAATAGTCTTGTATAATATAAATAATATAAAAATAATTTTAAATTACATATTTAAAGTGCTAATTTTTTTTTAAAAAAAATAAAATAAAAAATTATTAATTCAGATGGAAGTAGTAACTTTTAAATAATATATTTTTAGATTTTATATTACATTAGAAAATAATTACAAATAATAAAGACTTAATTAATGATATCATAAAAATAATATTAAAATAATCAAAAAGTGAAATAGAGAGGTGAATAGTAGTT
>JAJONR010007151.1:0-29891 GCA_029582245.1 Solanum etuberosum
TCGATCTCATCCGTTGATCACATTTGAATGAGCGGTTATGATTGGATCTTGGATTTATCTTAAAGGATGGACGGTTGGGATTAAATCAGAATTTTGAATTGATAATAGGAATAAGAATAGGCTATAATTGAAAATGAAATTGGATTGAGTTGGCTAGAATTGCAATGATCCAAGTGGCTAAGATTGCAATTACATTGAAATAAGAGGCTGAAATGGGATAGAAAGAGCGCTAGGATTTAAATGAATTGGAATAGAATGGGCTGAAATTTAAATGATTTGGAGGGAAATTAAGGAAATGTCATTCGATTAATAAAATACTACGCGTATTATGATGTTTTCATATAAATTATGCACATCTAAATATTAAAATATTTAAGTAAAATAATTATTTCGAGTTTAACTATTGATAAATAAAATAAATAATTTTTAGACAAAAACGATTAAAATTTTAAAAATCCGAAATACGTTTTAAAAATACGTATTCAATCGAATAGCACTCCCGAGAGGGTTAAAGGTCGGTCAAAATTGGGTGTCAACAACATTCATGTTCAAGTTGAATAATTTTTCAATTATATGAATTTTGCACTGTTATATTTCAATAAAGTAGCTTGAATTGTTAACAATGTGAAGTATCGATACAATATATGTGAGTTTTGCTATTTTGTTTAAAAATTAGTTCAATTTTGTGTGTGAATGATTTATTTGATACATAGTTAACTTATGTGAATCTATAAGCATTGATAAGACTCATATCTAAGTTATCTAATAATAACTTATGTGAATCTGATACATAATTATGTAATTTATATGCATTGATAAGACTCCTATCTAATGTATCATATACATTAAGTGAAAGATTGATTATGTGTTTCTGAACTTTCCTTTTGTATCATGTTCAACTGATGGGAAACACCATATACACGTAATGTATCAAGCAAACATCATTTTCCTTTATATACAATTGATTTAGATTAGTTATGAATCTGATACTTATGTTTCTGAACTTCAAATGAATATGTGAAAGATTTAAGTATCAGATGATATGTTATGTATCAACAACACTATAATTAAAACACAAAATATTAGAATTTATATGATATAATCAATAACAAAAAATATTCAAATTCAAAAAATGACATGAAACAGGTTTTAGAGTAACACTCTAAAGCCTAAGTGAAATTGTCTTAAAAAAAAGAAACAAAACATCAAAGGGTGTCTATTCAGTGATACATAATCACTATTCGACAAGAACCAAATCATCTTGCTGCGGTGGAGTGAAGCAACCCTTGGGCTTTAGAGGATCATCTTTATCGCTAACATAGTCTGCCTTTACCTTTTCAGTACCGTATCTCCATAATAATGCTTCATATCTTGTGCGAAGTTAATAAGCTCGAAAACCATTTGATGGGATGTTGATTTCGTCACTAAGGAACTCAACAAAGGCAACTACAAAAAGTAAATCATCATGATAAACATGCCAAGTTAATCATATGAAACATAATTGTAACTACAAAGTATCTTAATGTTTAGTTGATACATATTGATAAAAAAGAGTAACTGATACTCAATATCAATTGATGATCTATACAATCTGACATATATTTTTATCTGATACTAAATGCCCACTAGTTGAACATGATACAAAAATTACCCCACTTAAACATGATACAAAATAATTGAGTACAGTTAAATTAGTAACTTGCAATATATCTAATGTGTGTACCTGATACATTTTAGTAAACTTTGTGTATCTGATACACACTGAATAGTACATATTTTGAATGATACACCAATGGACATTATTTTTGTATCAATAATTTCACATAATTACAACAACTCCACACATGATACAAAAATGCCCATCAGTTGAACATGATACAAAAATTGCCCAACCCTTAAACATGATACAAACAAAGAAGTACAGTTAAATTAGTAACTTGTCATTTATCTTATGTTTGTATCTGACACATTTTAGCAAACTTTTGTATCTGATGCCTACTGAAAAAATACATGTTTTGAATGATATACTATTGAACATTATTTTTGTCTCAATAATTTCAGAAAATTACAACTCCTCAAATAATGAACAAAATTAAGGTTTAGTGTATCAACTAATTAAACTTAAATATTGATACATTACAATATGAAACATTATATTTTCATTAATGTATCATTATTTGATTGACTAACCGAAACACATTCAACAATCGATAAAAAAAGATCGACATACTAACTGATTACACTTAAATACTGATACGTTACTATATGAAACATGAATTTCGTCGTTTATATATCATTTCTGATTAACTAACAAAAAAACAATAAAAACTGATAGATTTTTTTAAAAAACCATCTGATATATAAGTCCTACTTAGCTTATGTTTCTAGTAGTGATGAACTTTCTGCAGATTCGGCAAACTCGCACCTCAACACTTTTAGGGAATTTCTTCAACAGAAAATTTATCAATCTCCAATTGAGAAAGAATCATCCGATATGTCCATCTCATCTCGTCCTCCATTGTTGTTCACAGATAATATCAGTGCTCACCATCTCACGACAAATTTGGTATTACATGCTCCTTCTTCAACTTCTCAATGTTTACTTTCGCCATTATATTATTAATGGATCATGCAGTTTTTTGATTTGTTTTCAATCCAAGCAAATCTTCGAAATCAAAAACACGACGAGTGTTATTTGAGTTTAATTGTGTAAAATCAAGACTAAAAGATGATGCATCATCCATATGATTCAACGTTTTGAAGAAGAAGAAAAATGAAAAATAAAGGATGAACAGACAGTTTGAAGAGATGAATAGATTACCTATTTCACGTTTGATTAGTTTTGACAGGATAGAGACTTGATTTTGAATTTCAAAAGTAATGGAGAAATTAACTGATAAGAAAATGGGGAGAGATTTGTGGAGTGAAATCAGGAAGTGATAAACTTTGGTTTTTGGAGTTGTGAGTTATGTATTCGGCAGATTAGTTTTAGGAGGAAAATAAGGGATTTTGAAAATTTTTAAAAATGGTAGGAAATAATGGGAATTGTGGGAAAAATAAGATATGTATATAAGTAATTTTCCAAAAAAAAGGGCTATTGAATGTCAAATAAATATAAAAGAATCTTTTTTTATTGTGCCAATTTTTTATCAAGCCTTAAAATTTCTAAGAGCTTCCATAACTAATGGGCTTTTGATATTATTACCTTACTCACATTCATAATCATGGACAAGACTTAAAATTTCTAATGGGCTTCTAATAACTAATGGGCTTTTGATATTATCACCTACTCATATTCATAATCATGGACAAGTCTTAAGATTTCTAATGGGCTTCCTATACTAATGGGCTTTCGAATTATCACCTACTCACATTCATAATCATGGACAAGTCTTAAAATTTCTAATGGGCTTCCAATAACTAATGGGCTTTCGACATTATCACCTACTCACATTCATAATCATGGACAAGTCTTAAAAAAATTATTAATGGGCTTCCAATAACTAATGGGCTTTTAATATTATCACCTACTCACATTCATAATCATTGACAAGACTTAAAAATTCTAATGGGCTTTCAATCACTAATGGACTTTTGATATTATCACCTACTCACATTCATAATCATGGACAAGACTTAAAATTTCTAACGGGCTTCCAATAACTAATGGGCTTTTGATATTATCATCTACTCACATTCATAATCATGGACAAGACTTCAAATTTCTAATGGGCTATTAGGCTTCCTATAACTAATGGGCTTTCTATACTATCACCTACTCACATTCATAATCATGGATGAGCCTTAATACCATTGAAAACTCCAAAAATGCACAAACTATGTCCCCACCATACATTACATAGTTATGATATATTTTACACTCACTATATACATTAATTGAGTCCGGAACCTAAATAAGCCACAAAAAGATAAAAGTGACCAAAATAAGCCACTATTCTAGTAAGTAACTAAAATAGGCTTAGTGTAAGGAAAATTTTCGTTTTATCCAATATTTCAAACGTTTTCCGTTAGTTTCTTAACGTGTATATTTTAATATAAAACGGAGCTATTTTTTACACCTTACACTTTGTAAAGTGGAAGTTTTTCTTACACTTTGTAAAGTGGAAGAAATTTTTTTGTTTTACAAAGAGGAATATTTTTCAAGTATTGTTATAGGAGAACGTTGTTGACTAGTCTTAGGCTCCTTCCTAACATAGATTTCAAGTATTGTTAACTTGATTTGATCTATGTAGTCATTTGGAACCCTCAAAAAGTCAGTCCACGATTCGTCATTATAGATAATCCACTCTCCAAAATTTACTTGTCCTTGTGATAAAAATGAAGTAGGGTATTTTTCAACTATAATCAAATTAAAATCAATACTATTTATATCCATTCTTTTATAAATTGATGAAAGAAATTTATGATATCAGACATTAATTGAATATTTAGCATTGTATTTGGGAGGACAGTTATAATAAACGGTATTTCCGTCATGTATAATTTCGCCATCCCAATAAATCGAAACTCTAACTTTTGGTTTAAAAGACATCTTTTTGTGATTGAAATGAAGAAAAATAGAAGACTAAAGATGTTGAAGGGCAATGTTTGAACATCCTTAAATAGAGCTTGGAGGAGTTTTCAGAGTAAAAAAAAATAAAAATACATAATGTAATAATTTTTTCCGTTTCTATGATATGTCAAATCAATATAATTGTATGACAAACACTGCAAAAGCTTCATAAAGAGATACAATTTAATGCAAAACGTGAAAAATATTCCTCTTTGTAAAATATATTTTTTTCTTTCACTTTATAAACTTACACTTCACAAAGTGTAAAAAATAGCTCCGTTTTATATTAAAATATACACGTTAAGAGACTAACGGAAAATATTTGAAATATTGGATAAAATGGAAATTTTTCTTACACTAAACCTATTTTAGTTACTTACTAGAATAGTGACTTATTTTAGTCACTTTTATCTTTTTGTAGCTTATTTAGGTTCCGGCTACATTAATTATACACTTTGTCGCCCCTCTACCATCAATCATCATTGCATATATATCATGCGTTTATTGTATATTATGTATATTAGTTATGCACTGAATATAGAATGATTATACATTATGCAGAAAGGCCACAATCGGGATACAATTGAGATATTGCCTTGCCATGATTACCACAAAATATCTTGGTCTTGGTAATTTCAAAAATCAAATCAGCTTGTAAAGTACTAAAATTATATGAAATTTAGTTGGACAACTGATTTTCCACATCTAGATTCATTTTTTACTTCAATAATTTGAGTAACTAGAACTCATTTTTTGCTTGAGAGAAAGGATTTAGTTTGGCTTTATGCTCACACACATATCTTTGAGTACCTATTATACTCTAAATTTGTTTCTTTCTAAGTAGGGGTGGATCTAAATAGCAAAAAACTAAAAATTCGGATAGTTCAAAAAAACTTTTAGGACCATTTGGCCCCAAGTTTTATTTGGGAATATTTGGGAAAAATTTGGCCGTTGGCGTTTGGCCATATAACTTGGCAATTTTTTTGCCAAAAATTCCAAGTTCCCAAATATTAGAAAAAAATAGTTTTTGGGAACTTGAGAAATATTTGGAAACTTTAAAAAATTCAAAATTACCCCAATTTTTTTATATTTTATAAAAAATACTCATCATTTATTACTTCCTACTAATATATATCTTAACGAACAATCGACTCAAAGTAACAATGTTATTTGATCTTCTCAGTCATCTGATCTAGAAATGAAAGCTTGACGAGAAGAGATTGTTCGTAGAATGTTGGAAGATTATATAAAGGAATAGTTTGTTACTACTTCCTCCGGAGGTTGTTATAATTATAATCGAATCAATGACAAGTTTGAATATGCATTAATGTATTGCTCTTGCCTATATTGTTATTTTGTTGTTGTTGATTGTTATCATTTATGTTATAAGGTTATTTTTAACGGAACATATTCATTATAAATAGATAATACAAACTTATGGGTACTTTTAATAGTTTTTAGAACTTATGGGTATAAATCATATTTTTCGAAATAGTCAAATATTTTTGGGGAAACTTGGGGCCTTGACCAAGTATTATTTGGCAAAAATACTTGGGAAGTTGCGGCCAAACGCTAGCTTAGGTTCTCAATTTTAGGATTCCATTCTTCAATTTAAACCGAACTTTTAGAATACAAGTTCAAAAAAATAGAAGGGAAACTTACATAGATACACTATATTAAAAAAATATTTATCATTTATAGCAACAACGTTTTTTTCGTTTCACTGAACACTTATAATATATTTATAATACAGTTTTAATACATATTATAGAAAATAATTTATTAATACACTTATAATTTTACTGATAGATGATACATTTATCACACACTTTAATACACTTATTATACAATATGTCAATTTCTTACCAGACAAGCATAATATAGTTTTAAAACACTTATAATTAGGGGTGAGCATAAATACCGGAAAACCGAAAAACCAAACCGAACCAAATTAATTCGGTTTTTCGGTTCGATTTCGGTGTTTTTTTTTGAAATTTTGGTTTTTCGGTTCGGTATTCAGTGTAAGGGTAAAAAAAAATTGATGTACCGAAAAATCAAAATTTTATTAACTAAATTTAAAATAATATTTTAAATTTTATGAAATATATATTTTAAATTTTAAGTTTTAACCCAAAAAACATGACCCAATTCAAAATTTGGAGTTTGGAGTTTGGTCTTTGCCTCTTTGTCTTTGGAGCCCTAAAGTTTTGAGCTACAACTACAACAGCCGCAACCATCTCCATTTGCCATACAGAACGTATTTGATTGTTGGGCCAAGCCAGCCAGCAGGTGGCTTTGAAGTTTGCAATGCTGCAGAGCTTCCAGCAGCAAGCAACAGCCACCAGCAGCAGCAGCAGCAAGCAACCATGCTTTGCAATGCTGCAGACCTGCACAGCTGCAATGCTGCCAGCCGCAAGCAGCAATGGTCATGCATTGCAATGCTGCAATGTTGCATAATTGATTATTCTCATTTTAATTTTTATTTACATCGAAAAATTATTTTAAAAACACCGAATTAAATCGAATCGAAGTTAAAAAATTCGAACCGAATCGAAATATTATGGTTTGGTATTTGGTGCTCACTTTTTTAAAACCGAACACCGAAATTTTTTGGTAAAACCGAACCGAAGAACCGAACGCGCAGCCCTACTTATAATGCATTTATATAACCTGCATAATTTACTTTTAATACATAGTGCAGATTTATCATAGTATTGCTATAAATGATAGTAGTAAATAAAATGTATCGCTAAATTAGTAATTATTTATCAAAAAGTACTCACCTAAGTATTTTTTCCAAACCAAAAGTACCACACTCGAGGCCCAAAATTTCAGATCCACTTATGCACAATCCAAGTCCAAGCCCATCCTTTTTTCCTAAATCCTGTCTAAGTAGGCGTTTGGAAATGCAATTTCATATTGCGACACGAAATCATGAAATGAAATCAATGTTTGGTCATACAATTTCATATGGATTTCATATCATGAGATGGAATCTCAAATTTTCCAAAAAAACATGATTTGAAAATTCAAATCACGACTTGAAAATTTTCAAATACAAAAATTGACCCATCAATTTATGTTTTGTAAAAAAAAAAACCCACATTTATATTTACTAACCATTTATTTCGTATGTAAATAAAATTTATGATTCATATCATTACTTTTTAAACCATTTATATCTCATATAACGATTACTATCACCAACATCAAATTTATTATTACTTTAAATCAATTCCTACTTTACCATTTATATCAACCAAATTTATTATTTTTGACCAAAGATTATTACTTCATGTAAATCAACGTTTGATAAATAAGAATTTTCATCGTTATATTAAGTAGACAAGACTGACCACTGTGACATTAATTGAAAAAATATTAACTAATCGAGAAATGCGAGTTCAACGTGAGAAGATTGTCCGTACTATGTGGAAGGATTATATTAAAGACTAGTACCCCACAACTTATGTTCAATTTTTTAGAATAGCTTTGTGATAGTGTATCGCGCGATCTTATAAACTTTTGCTTATTTGGTAGGATTGTATAAAGAATTGAGACAATTTTAATAGTTTTACAACTTATGAAGTTTTATATATGTTTATGAAAAAACATACAACATAAAAAATTCAAATTGCATGTCCAAACAAAATTTCAACTTCATCTCATGATTTCATATTTATAATTTAAAATCATGATTTCATATCTATTGGTTAAACAGACCCTAAGGGATCGTTTGGTAGATCATAGATGTATCAACAAAATACACCTTCTTTAATACATTTTTTTTAATGCTATGTATAACTAGGTATTACTAATGCAAGAGAATTTAATACATGCATTAGCAATTTAGCATGGTTAAAGACTCAATTACCTTAAAATCCTTTTTACATATTCTCCATCATAATTGTGGAGGATATTTTTGTGAATAAATATTTTTATGTAATGCATGTTATTTTTAATACACCAACTGAAACAATGCATAAGAAATAACATATATATATATATATATATATATATATATAAAATTATACAAGCATAACTAATATATATAGATATTACTAAATATCTCTTATTTAGCATTATTTTTATATACTCTACTAAACGATCCCTAAATATCTGACCCTAGCCTGTCTTTATGACCAATAAGAGTCTAGAAGACCCCTTTGTTTTACTTCAAAGGAAAAGAAAATAATAGAATTTTTTTTATAAAAAAAAGACAATATCTAATTTCATTAAAAGAGAACCAACATCCTGCAAATGAACATGAGGTAAAAATGAAATACTAGGTAATTGTTCTCATTATTACTACAAAATAAAGGTACTTTACACATTTTACCCTTCAAATTTGTCTTGAGAATTCAGTTATAAACTTAAATTCTTTCTTCTTTTTCTTCTTCATTTCGACAGGGAGACTTGATAGATACATTAACATACATTTTGGATTTACTGTATGAATGTATATGTCACGATTCAGATCGTTGTGATTGACACCCACACTATCCCTACGGTGGGAGAACCATTAATACGAATCATCTAACCCAAAAGGTAGACATTTAAAGATACGGAAGCAGGTTTAAATGCAGAAATAAAGTGGAGTTCCCATAAACTCCGGAAGTCTAACAAAATAATTACTAAAACATTTCAGAAAACACCCCTAGAATCTGAAAGTCAATGTACCAAAACATCTAAAGTTCAACAAGTCTAAGAAAATGGGTACAACCCAAACTAAACATAGGAATATCTAATGTACTAGTCTAAGTCCGAAAAAAAATGGACAAAACATAACGAGAACTCATGCTAGCCTGGAAGAACTGGCTCACCCTTGAATTCGAAGTCGATCACTGATCTCCTAGATGAGGTCTATCAGTAGCCGCCTGAAGATGCCCTGTACTCAACAAAGAATGAGCAAGTGCAGTATCAGTACACAACCACAGTGTACTGGTAGGATCACGCGGCTATTCCAGTAAGTGAACATACATAAGCAGTTACAACATAGTAAACATGCATATACCGAACATATACAATATCAGCTATCATTTCAGGAGCAATGTATAATTTCATATTTTCAATAATATGCATATATACCAAGTAAATGGAATCCATACCCAAACTGTTAGTGTGCCGGATCGTGACACTCGATCCAAGTTAGTGTGTCGGATCGTGACACCCGTTCCAATATATATGTCAGTACGTGACATCCGATCCCAGTTAGTGTGTCGGAACGTGACACCCGATCCATTCAACATGCCACAATCACAATCACAATGCGCATTCTCATAATCATACAATCAAGTATTGATTCATGGCTTATAATCATTCATTCATACTCATTTACATTAGGTGTGATCAATAGTGCAACATTCACATACATACATGCATTACAATGAAGCAAATACTAACATACATCACACAAACATGAAATCAAACCATCACCTACCTCGAAACCAAGCTTGAATCCTCCTAGAATACTCGATTCTTCCCTTTCCAGATTCGTTCCGCTTGTTCTAGGTCTACAAATAATTAATATAACGCAATGATCAATAATTAAGGTCTAATTTACCCGGATTACAACAAACCCAATAACCCAAGACCAAACCCATGATCCTAAGGTGCAGCTAGGGATTTTTTCCACCATCAATTTCAGATCAAAATCCTCCCCCAATGATAATTACTCATAATTTTACGTTCTACGGATCGAAAAATGGATTCGGGGGGAGAAATCCTTACCTTTAGCACCAAAATTCATGAAAAACCTTCAAGAAATCACCTGGGGTCGTCTCCTAACTCTTAAGAACGAAGTTTGCAGAATAATGACATTTTTGGGGTTTATTTCCGACTTAAGTCGCGACTGTCCCGCTGTGGCGGACCCTAACCCGCTACAGCGGCCCCGCCCTGACGGCTTGCACGGAGACAGAGAGTCGAATTTAGAGTTTCAAACCCCCATTTCACAACACACCTTCAACCAATGACATTCAAAACTACTCATTCACGCTAAGATCAGTTTCGGGAGTTCTACTCGCCCGAATTTGATTTCGTAATGTCGTACGATTTTCTTGACGTCCTAGCTATCTACTCATGTGATCAAAATCATAATAAGATCTCTCATTCATTATCAGATTTCCCTAGATCTCACTGACTCAGATTTCGTCCAAATCTAAACTATGCTAGGAATTTCCAAATTACTACCCAAAAGTTTTCTGACCCCAATTCTTTCCCCATTGGCTTTCCCTAACGATGGAGTTAGATCGTTACAGTATACTAGATACATCTAATTAATATTGAGGGCACAAGATAAAATTGATTTTAGATACATCAAATTGAAATTCGATATAATTTTTTTTTGAATATAATGTATGAAATTGATACTTGATACATCAAATTAATGCTATATATATATATATATATATATGAGATTAATACTAGATACATATAACTATTGCATGGAATTAATATTATTGTTCATTAGACAAACCAATGTATTTGTGTGGACATGTTTCATAGTTCAAAAATTTGTATGCATCTAGGAGGTTAGTATGTATTCATGATATATGTAAATATATTTTTGCCCATCTGATCAAAGTCCATCAATGTTTTTTCTATGTATCTAAGAGATTTATATGTGTTTATGATACATATGAATGTATATATGTGTGCAACTATACACACATGTATCTAAGTGTTTAATTTGTTAAATACGTCAAATTAGATACATCAAATTAATTAATTTATTATTTTAAAGAGTAAAAAAAAATCAATTGAATTATATAATCAAGAAACACATGTTTTCGTCTAATATTAATAAAATTAATGAATTTGTTATTTTAAAGAGTAAAAAATGAAATTTATCAAACATAGATATATTCCTTAATTTTCGCTTATATTAAGGAATTTGATTATTTTAAAATTTTAAAATTAGTTGTTCATGTATCACACAAGTTATGTATCAAAGTTTATCTATTTATCTCCATCCCATTATTTATGAGATTTTATGTAATATGACAAAGTTGTAAGGAATTTGATTAATTTAAATTTCTAAAATTAGTTGTTCATGTATCACACAAGTTATGTATCAAAGTTTTTTTATTTATCTCCATCCCATTATTTATGAGATTTTATGTAATATGACAAAGTTGTGCGAAAAAGAGTAATTAGCTCCTAAAATTGTGAGATTTTTATTTGTTTACCCTAAAAAAGTCTCACAAAAAAATGAAGAGGAAAAACAAGTTGGCATCCTTTCTTTTCTTTTAAGCCACTACATTTTTCATTCCTTCTTCTTCCTCACCCTTCTTCTCATTCCTTTATTTCTTTTTTCACCCACATATCTGTTTTTTTTTCCTTCTAGATAGTTTACAACAATATGAATTACAAAAAGAAAAATTTAAATTAAACTAGCAAATCTCTTTTATATTTCAAGCATGGTTTGATTGATAAAAGAGTTCACAAAATGTTAGAATCTTAAAAGTAATTAATCATCTTACGTTTAAAGGTTACCCATTTTATTACCTGTATAAAATTGCATAAAGCGTTTAATTTGTTGTAAAATCAATCTAAAAGAGTTAGGACAATATATAACAAAAAATGAAACCATGAATAAAGAGATAAAGAGAGACAAGAATGATGGTTTTGTTATTTCTTTCCAATATTCAAGTGTATACATGATTCTCAATACCTATATTTATAGGGCTACATAAAAAAATATCAAAGGTATCATAAACATGACATGAATTCTTAAAAATGTGGGAAAAATTTAACAGAAATCGTCCTCAGCTTGAAAAAGGTGGCCACACAATTGGTAGAGGCGACACACAACCTAATAGACTTGGTGGTCAGACTTCTCAAGTAGACTTGAGGAAGAGGCATCTGACATAGTAATAACAAATATCTCTCTAATTTGTGATCGAATGGCTACATCCTTATTTGATCCTGGTTTCAATTTTTCTTATATATCGACTTACTTTGCTATTGCATTGGGCATGATTTACAATTCCATTGGAGGCATTACATGGGAGAATGCGTAGATATCCTATTGATTGATTTGATGCATCGAGGTGAGATCGTAGGGTACTGATCTTGTGAGAGAGTTTTGGAAAAGGTTAAGATGATCTAGATCAAGTTTCTTGTAGTTCAGAGTAGATAGAAGGAATATGCAGATTAAAAGGTTAGAGATATGGAGTTTATGGTTAGAGAGCAGGTTTAGCTTATGGTTTCGCCCATAAAGGGTGTGATGATGTTTGCAAAAAGTGATAAGTTGAGTCCGCGATTCATTGGTATTTTTGAGATTCTTAGACGTATAGGAGAGATAGCCTATGAATTAATCTTACCTCCAGGTTTGTAGGTGTTCATCCAGTATTTCATGTGTCTATGCTAAAAATGTTTCACGCCGATGGTAATTGTATCATCCAATTCGACTCTATGTTATTTGATGAGAGTTTGTCTTATGAGGAGGACTATGTAACTATTTTAGATAGGGAAGTCCGCAAGTTGAGATCTAGAGTTATTCCATTTGTAAAGGTCCAATGGAAAAATCTTCCTGTAGATGAGACTACTTGAGAGACTGAATCAGACATGCGTAGCATATATCCTTGGTTATTCGTGGAGTTTGATAATCTTTTTATCTATCCTTTCCTTCTCTTCTTTCTCTTTTGACCTACGAAGATGAACGTTTATTTAATTGATATCTGATGTAACAATTTACCCAGTTGTTATGGTTCTTTAGGGCCATAGTACCCTCATATGGGTCCCCGTGGGTTGAGAATTGAGAATTGAGAATTGAGATAATGTGATAAAATAATCATGTTAACTATTATTTTCTTAATTAATATACTAAGTCTAGATGTAATAAATAAAAGTGATCGGAGGAAATAATTTACTCAACATAAATTTTTTTTTAGTTGTACTTGACTTCTAGATTTTTGAAAATAGCAAAAAGTTACTTTATTTTGAAGGAAAATTGTTGATTTTTTTTCATTTTTACTTGTCATGCTTCGATTTGACACATCAATTAAGAAAATAATAATTCATATGACTATTTTATCATGTTATTTTTATTAATTAATGTTTAGTATTAGGTATTGAAAAATTATTTGAGGAATAAGTAACTAATATTAAAGATAAATCATGAAAAAATAATTGTCTTTTCATGATATGTTATAAGTGACAAATAAAAGTGAAAATCTATTTTTGAAATAATTAAATATATAAATATGAACAAGTAAAAATTGTATGATCTTTGTGTTAAGCTAGAGTGGCGAGCGAGATTAGGAGAGAGAGGAGAGAGGCGAGCGAGAGAGGGCAGAGAGTGGAGAGAGGTGAATTGTATATGTATATCGGTTAGATAATTGTATATATGTAACTACTATGTATATGTATCAATGACTGTATTTGTATATCTGCATAAAATTTGAATTTGTATACAATTGAATCGAGTTAATATTCAATTGAATCTAGTTAAAACATTTGTATTTGTATATCAAATATCTCTCTCGCTTTATACAAACATAAATTATACATTGTACTTATATAATTTGTGTTTGTATAAAACGAGAGAGAGAGAGAAAGACAAAAGAGAATTGAGCAGGAGAAGATTTGTAGTAATATAATTATAAAGTGTATAAGACGGAGATATAGTAGTTATATTTATATATACAGTCTCTCTCGCTTTATACAAACACAAACACAATTTATACATTTGTGTTTGTATAAAAGTGAGAGAGGCGAGGGAGAGAATTGAGAGTGGCGAGTGAGATTCAGGGGGAAAGAGGTGAGAATGGTAATGTGTTTGCTACGAATTAGAATTAAAGATAACATTTATTTTAAATTAATAGTTTGTTATAATGCACAATTTTTCCTTTTATATTTGTGCTCATATTTGAGCCGCATAACCGTATATTTTATTTTTAATATTAATTATTTATTCTCCACATAATTTTTTAAAATTTATAATAAAACATTAATTATATGTATATTGGGATGAAATACTTTATGGCAAATTCTTATATTTTTAAGGAGTCTGTTCAAACTGAAGAGGTAAAAATGAACAAAATTAGATAAGTAAATGATTCTCTGTCCTTTTTATTTTTTCCCTTTGGAAAGGGTAATGATTCTCTCTATATGACAAGCCAAATGGAATCCTATTTCTTTCTTTTTTTAAATTTCTTTTTTAAAAAGAAAAGAGAGAAAATATTGGCCTTAATTGTGATCCTTCTTTGTCTCTGCTTTAAACATCTAATGTATCACCAAATCTTTTTGGGTTCTCAGAAAATAATTCTATATTAACTGAATTCGTAAGGAAATGTACATATATTAAAAAAAATATTTATTGACATAATTTAAATCATATTTTTCACTATTATTTTTTGTAAAATTATAAATATAATTTTGTAATTAATGTAATTTATCTCATAGAAAATATAAAATTATAGTATATAAAAGGGCAAATATAAAAAAAATTCAAACATCTATAACTTTGAACAATTCAATTACTCCACCCCCGTTCAATTTTACTTGTCCACTATGCTCAAAATAATTATCCAATAATACTTGTCCAATTCGGAAAACTAAGAGATAATTTATCATTTTGTGTGTATTTTATCGTTACTATTAAATACTATTTATATCTATTACATTTCTCAAAAAATTAAATTTAATATATTCAAAAATAATATAATAATATTACCTTGTTATTTATTATTTCTTAAAATAACAATGATTAAACAAACGAAATAATTTGAACAATAAAAAAACCTCTAAAATTCATTGATATGGAATAGAGAGAGTAATGAATGTTCAATCAATCTTTTGTCCTCCGCTTTAATGTACTATCAATTTTTTTGGGTCCACAGAAGAATAGAAAAATAAAATAAAATAATGGAGCTTTATTTTTTTTAAAATGTACCTGTCTAACATTTTAAAAAAACATGTTTAAAATTTGAATGGTTGAAATTGTTGTGAGGTGCTATAGATATGTACAATACTCTATTTTTGTATGTTTTTTTCTTTTATTCTGTCAATTAATTAATTAAACTTCGATATTGTGAGGTGCTATAGATGTGTATAACAGTCCAAATTGTTTTTTATTAATCATTGACCCATAACCAACAAAAAGACGCATATGTCATTTTCTCTTTTTCAACATTTTTGTTTCTTTCTTCTGGGTAATTAATTTTATAAAATAATAAATATTAAAAAAAAATTATATTTAATAAGGACGACATGTAAACGAAAAAAACTAAATAATTAGCCTAATTCATATTTGTTGATCATATTAATTAATTAAATAAAGTAATCCACGTTAATTTATTGAAATTTTGATTTCAAGAGATCAGTACGTACGACGGCCATAGACTGACAACATAAATACAACTAAAGATAACATAATATTAAATAATTTTGATTAAAGTTACTCCACTTTTATTTATACATAGAAATACAACTTTTAATATTAAAAAATAATTAAATGATTATTTTATGAAGTGTGAACTCTGTTTTAAAGAGATAAAAAAAGTAAAGAGATAAGCATAAAAAATACATTTAAACTATCTTTTATTTTGAGTTTCATATAAAAATTATTGGAAGTGTGAATTTCATACCTAAACTATTACTACTTATTAGTTTATGTAAAAATAATGTAGATTTAATTAAAAGAGAGTAATTCAATGTATTAATGCAAAATGAAGTTATACTTTTTGATTTATTTCTTTATTGTGAGTTGGAAATTTGTGACTTGATAAGGTATAAATTATAATTTGATAAAATTATAATAAAACTTTTAATATAGTTCTAATAAAATAAATTTAGTCAGAAAAGATTCCTGGAATAAAGTAGAAGAAGAAGAAAAAAAAAAGGCACTGTTTGGAAGAAGTGCCATGCAAATGGAGAAGATCTTGTGCAGATTACAGTATTAAAGATTAGCCTTGAGTTGTGCCTCGTTTGTATCTACAGTTATTGAAGACTTTAGTTAACTCTGATTTCAATATTCAATAAACTCTGATTTCAATATTCAATAAACTCTAATTTCAAAGAGTGGACCACAAATAAATTTTTGAGCTACCAACCAAGGATGTGGTTTGGTAAATCATGTTATTCTTTTTTTAAGAGCCAAGTGTCAATTTTTTTTAATTTTTTTTTTTAGTTTTATACCTACACTGTTGAGAGTTTGAGTTTTATACCTAAATTATCACTTGTTAATTTCAGAAACACACATCTCTCTTTAATAAAACTCTCACCATTGTATATGTAATACACTCTCTTTTTTTAATTTAGAAAAATTGCCACATCACACTTCACATGGACAAAACATTTAACCTTAACAAAAATTAAATAAATTATTAGTATTAGTTAAAATTAAAGATTAAAAAATTATTATCCAAAAATTAAATATTTTTTAAAATAAAATGTAAACTATTTTTCTTACCCCACAATCACTTGCTCTCACCGTACACCCCCCGTTTTAAAAAATTCTTTATAAAAGTATTTAATTTATTTAAATTAATACATATCGGAAATATCTTTTACTGGCAGCCGCAAGAATTTTTTTAAAATAATTTTTTTATTTATGTTATATTCGGTGCACAAGTGGAAAATATGAGAGGGGCAACGACTCAACCCATTTCAACCCAACCAATTCGAACACATTAAAAATTGGGTTGATATGTAACCCGAATTGATTCAGAGAAATCTTGTCAAAATAATTTTTTAAAATATTTTTTCAATTTGATATGTTATATATAGTCATAATAAAGAAAAATAATAATTTTACTAGGTACTAAAATAGTTTAAAAGAAAAATAAAATAATTAAGCTTAGTAAAAATTAAGTTAAGTTGAGTCTTTGAACCGTTATATAACTCATTTTGACCTTAGCAAATTTGGGTTGAATTGGGTCTTTAACCCAATTATTATCTTACATCATTATGACCTGCTCTTCAACTCGTACAATTACCACCCCTACACGTGCTACAACAATATTATTTCCTCGTTCATGGGAAATAGAACTTACTTTAAATTATTTTACTATAAATATGTATATCTATTTTAATTATAATGAATAAATAAAAATATATGAGCGGAGAATTATAATTAAATAACTTCTTCCGTTTTAATTTGTTTGATTTATTAATTTGACACACAGTTTAAGAAAATAAAAAAGACATTTGAATTTTGTGACTATAAATTAAATATATGTCAAATATACCAAATGCTTATTAGTGTTGTACTCTTAAACATGTAACGTGGAAAGTTAAATTAAAAAAATTGATAAAAAAGAAGTCATCCTGTTTTAAATGATTAAAAGGAAAAGTACGCCAAACGAAATAATCGAAAATAAATAAATTTCCAGAGATCAAAGATATATTGTTTTTTTTAAAAAAAAAATTCCATATCTTGAGGGATTGTGTCCAATTTTAAGAGAAGTCCGAAAAGAAAATTTATTTTTATTGAATTTTAACAGAAGTCCGAAAAGAAATAAATGAATAATATTCAATAATATTTTAATTAACTTTTTTATTTTAAGAAATATATCACATTCCAAAAATTACTTTCTTCTCCATATTTAAGAGAATAGTAGGGTTGTACGATTATATTTTGTTCTGTTTTGTTTTGAGAGATCTCTATGGAGTTTATATTCCTAACTAAAGTATTTGATTATGACATACGGTCAGCCAGTCATACAACTTCTAAAATTTATTTATATTATTATATGCCAAAAGATTTCATTATGACAAATCGACTCCGTCAAAAATACCACTCAAATTCGAGTTCGTTTAACTTAACTTAAAAAAATTAATTTTTTAAAAATAATGTTTAAAAAGTTAAATTTTAGTAACTTTTAAGTTAAAAAAATAAAAAGATAAGAAAACACCGATTTTTAACTTTTTAAAATCATTTAAAACTTATTTTAAATTATTTTATAATTTTATCAACATTCTAAAAAGTTTAAAATAACTTGAAAAATAACATAAAAGTAGGTTTGACAAAGAGTTAATGCTAGTGAATTTCATATTATATTTTTTATTTTACTTTATTTGATCATTATTATTAAAATAAATATTTTATTTTATTTATCTATTTTAAAACGTTATAATAAAATTAATTTAATTAATATATCTGAATTTTCTTAAAAACATATCAATAGATACTCTTTTCACTAGTCTGACGACAAGAAGTTAATGCAAGTGGAGTGGTAGGTAAGGGAGTTAATGCGGTTGGGTAGGAGGGTGTACGAGTCTTTGTTTGAATCTATTATTGATCAAAATTAAACTAATTTAATTAATTTTTAAATTTTTAAAATTAAAATTGATTTAGATATAATATATATTTATCGATTTGACGATGTGCTGATGGGTAGGAGCGTTTACGAATCTTTATGAGTCTGTTTGAATCAATAACTGGTCAAAATTAAATTAATTAAATTAATTTTTAAATTATTAAAATTAAAATCAATCTAAATATAATATACATTTATCAATTTGACAATTATTGGTTTTTGTTCAATTTGATTCAATTGTTAAGTTATTAATAATATAAAATAAAAAAATAATTCTTTCGAAAGAAAAAAAAAGACAACAATTCATTAAAAAAGAAATGAATTTTCTGCATATCATTTTGAATCTTATAATTCTTATATCAATGCTTAGCTTCCTTCTAATATTGTTAGTTAATATAATGTTTCTGGACAACATAAACTTCCTAAATAATATATAATCCTATCGATATTGTTGGACAAATAAAGATGCATCATACCTTATTGTCTTTTATTAGACTTGAGCATTTATTTGCATAAAAAATTGCTCATAAACATAATATATTAAGTATATATAATTAAAAAACTATCTATATAATTTATTTTATTGATTCAATTATTTCTTCAACTTTTTAAATCAAATCAGAACCCAATCAATTATTATCAATTTTTAAAAATGTAAAAGTAAATTAAATAAAAATCAATTTATTTAATCGATTTAGTTTGATTTTTCAATTTGAATTACCCAAGTCGTGAACATCCATAGCAGTAGGTAACCGATTTCATGAGTTAATATTTTAAAATATCACTAAATTGTAGGAAATTATCAAGAAAAGTCACTGAACTTTGTTTTGTATCAATAAAATCACTCAACTTATGATTTTTCTTGAACACCTCAGAAATTGAAAATTGAGATTGAAAAGGAAAAGATTCATTTTTGGCATTGAGGTTGTGGTCTACGAGTCCAACCTAAGGTCGGTAGGTAGTTCTAGGAGCTGCAGGAAGGAAGTCATAGGACTTGGTTTGAGGTTTGGAAATGACAAGTCTCTGATGTTTGACTTACGAATGGACAGGACGGATCGTGGAGTATTCTACGGATCGTAGAAGGTGTAACACCCCGCCTTAGAAAGCGCTAAATTGGAAATAGCTAAATTGAGAATTTTACAAGTTATGCTTAAGTTGTGAGTTTTGGGTCAACTTCAAATAACCATAACTTTCAGTAAAGGATGAGTTAGGTGGCCCATAAGATGTCAAATGAAAGATCTTGGAATCCTCTTTCCAACGCCACCGAGTTTGCTATGTTTCGAGTTCGGATGAGGGAGATATGCCCGTTTGAAATTAGTCTGTCCAGTTAAGGAAAGTTACCCACATTAGCTTTAAACGAATTTAGTAATATTTTTGGGGTCAAATCTGAATTGGGTCAGGTTTCATAATCCCAAATACGCTTAGGGTTTTAGAAGAGAGTTCAAGAAGAGAAAAATAGGAGAAAAGGAAGAACGAACAAGATCTCTTGTGAATCGATGATTTGTTTTGCCAAATCGAGGTATGTAAGTTTTCATAGTGTTGGGTTTGTTCACCTACACGCCAATCATGATTTACATATTCGAATCCGTTCATAAAGATTGAAAGATTTAAGTTCTTGATGAGTGTTCTTGAAGTGTTGCTTTCGTTTTTGAATTAGGATGAGTTTGATGAGTTCTTGAGATAATTGTATTGAGTTTGAGAGTTGTTTTTGAGTAGATTCTCGTGTACTTGTATTGGGTAATTGAATCTAAGGAAAATTTTAGGAGAGAAATCGATTCTAGACTAATTAGGGTCAGAAAATGAGAAGAAAAATTTGTCGGAAAGTTATGGGGGAGGGGTGGCGCGACGCGCCCCAGATGCGCCAGAGTGTCTGGGGCGGTGCACCAGTAGTGCGCCAAAAAGCGTTCTCTGAAGTTAGTGCGCCAGGGTCGCCTGCCCCCACCCTTTTTCCGTCATTTGCTCCGTCTAAGTCCTTTTAAAGTGTACCTTCACTCCCTATTAATTTTAACTACTCTAAACTATATCTAAACATCGAGAAATAATTCATAACATGAATCATAACCCTTGAATTCATAATTCAAATTCAAGGTAGAGTTAAGAGTAAAGTCTTGAGAGTTCTTTCAAGTCTTTTTGAGAAGTCTTTTACAATCTCTTAAAATTTGAGTACTCGAGTTGAGGAAGAGAAAAAGTTGAGTTTCATTTTTCCAAATAAATATATGGGAACTAAGTATTCCCAAGAGTAAATGTTTTTTCATTTAAAATGAGGGGAAACACCGATTTCCAAAGGAGTTCATGAGGAGTTTTAAGTACTATCTCTTTTCAGAGAAATCTTTTGAGTAATAATCTCAAAGCTGAGGATGAGGAAATGTTTTTAAACATATGAGATAAGTTATATTTTGGGAGTAGTATTGAGCACCGATATGAGGACGAGTTCAGATAACTCAAAGTCCTCATAAACCATGTAGCCAACGTGGGTAGTAAGGGTCATACTTTTTAGATAATTCCTTATTGCTTTCAATCATAGCTTAGTGGATCCACTTAGTTGAGGAGTTCTATACCCTGGCAAGGTATAAGACAGTTCTGGCAGCGTGGACGAGAGATTGTATCATCACATAGCTCATAGTGATGGTTGTCGGTTAGATAATCTCCCAAACAGAGTTATTTTGTATCTTTACATACAAACTAAGTTATTATTGTATTTTTAAATACATTGAGTTGTCATCTACTTTTTTAAATGCTTTATATAAACTGCATTTTTATTGTTGTTTTTATACTGCATTGAGTTGAGTATTTATGAGTTGAGGTTGAGTTGAGTAGAGTTGAGGTGAGTATGTTTCCTTCTTTCTAAGTTCAAGCTTTTATGTTATGTTCAGTATTCCCCTTACATGCTCGTACATTCAATGTACTGATGTCATTTGGCCTGCATCGTTTCATGATGCAGATACAGGAGATCAGGGTCATCAACAGACGTTTCGTTGATACCACTTGCAGTCCCAGAGTTGTTTGGTGAGCCTCCTTGCTTCCGGAGGATCCCTTATTTATTTCCGTTTATTTCAGTTTTGTTAAGATGATCAGAGGTCTTGTCCCGACATCTATCATAGTATTAGAGGCTTCATAGATAGACAATAGTATTTGAAGAGTCTTTCTTTCATTTCCCTTGTTAATGTTTTAAAGACTGTGAGTTGAGCACTTATGTTCATTTGAGTATTTTGAGTTAACTACTTTATTTATGAGTTGAGTTGTTTGTGTGATTCTATTTCACTTGAGTAAGTCTTCCGCTGAGAGTTAACTACTTTATTTATACTTTTGTTTATTCAATAAGATTGTATAAGTAATTGGAGCATTTTGATAGTTTTCACAACTTATGATTCTTTTTATGAGCAAAAAATACAACTTAAAAGTCGAAATTACATGCCAAAACAAAACTTCAACTTCATCTCATGCGATTTCCTTTCATGATTTCAAAACATAATTTCATCTCACATGATCAAACGGTCCCTAAATTTTTTTTGGTACATTGTTATACAATCTTTATTCAAAATTATACTAGAGAAAATTGCAAAAATAGCTAAGGCTAGAAACATAATCAGGCAAAATAACTATAGTTTGCTTAGCTACGATTTGTAGCTACATGTTAGAAGGGGAGAGAGTCGAGCGAGATTGGGAGAGGGATGAAAGAGGTGAGCGAGATAGAGGGCATAGAGAGAAAAAGAGACGAATTGTATTTGTAAATCTGCTGGATAAGTGTTTAAATGTAACTAGTATGTATATTTGTGTATTCGAATACAATTTTTATCAATGAATAAATTGTATCGACGAAAATAATAGTATCAATGTTGTATCAACGAATATAATTATATCAATGTTGTATCAGAGAATACAATTGTATCAATGTTGTATCAAGTTCAACATTTTGTATTTGTCTAATTGATTGCTATCATTTGTATCAATGTTATATCAGTGAATACATATGTATTTTTACTTTGTATCACTAAAAAAAGTCTTTATAAGTGACACCTATCATTTTTATAATTGATTTTTATCATTTGTATCTATATAATTGCCAGTTAACATTTGTATAATTGATTGTTATCCTTTGTATTTGTATTAAGAGAAAGGAGGCAGAAAGAGGCGAGAGAAAGAGAGAAGGCAGTGAGAAGAGAGAGGCGGGGGAGAAATGCAAAGAGTAGAGAGGCAAGAGACAATGTAGAAAGAAGGAGAGATACGATGAACGGAGGGAGAGAGGAAGAGAGGAGAGAGAAAATAGCTACAAAATCCGAACTATAGTTACAAAATTGTAATACTCTACAACTATAATGATGTATTGTAAATACATATCATATATTTATCTAATTACACAATTTTCTCATTTGTGTATACAATTTCTATATTAAAATCAGTTTACAGGCAACTACCCTATTAGAACCTCAATTCACTTAAAATCACTTCAAAAGTTCTTCGAGAAATAGAAAAAAGATCTTTAGAAGAAAAAGAAGAGGGGGAGGAAGACAAATTCTATCAGGAAGTAAATAATAGTGTACCTCAACTAGTAGTTTATCTATTTTTCATCAAATAAAATAAATTGCAACATCAAAGCCACGATTTCAATAACAATGAAAGACAGTATACTTTTTCTAATCTCATTTTATGTGTTATTATTTGAATTGATACAATATTTAAGATTTTTTTTTGAACTTGATGAGCTAAAACAATTTATAGATATTTGTGAGGCTAGCACTGATAATTATTTCATGAAAAATAAAAAAACTTTTAAAAGTAAATTATTTTTAATTATAATAATATAACATACGGACAAATTCTTTTTTGAAATTATGGCCTTTTGATAAGAGAATGGTTCCAATAAAGATGAGTACTCCCTCCTATTTACCTGTCTTTTTTAATAAAATAGATGTTTTTTAATATTTGTTATTTCATAAAATAAAAAATACATAAATAACATTATATTTTTACTTTATTCTTGAAAATTATTAGCTTTGAAAATAAATATTTGACCAACATAAAAAAATTAAATAAATAATTCATTTTCATTGATCAAATTAATTAAAACATTACGATCTAAAATGATGATAATTAAATAGAAACGGAGGGAGTAATAGAGACAAGACATTCAACATCAAAACAAAATAATTAAGAACATGTGCACTCATATGAGCCTTGCAATTGCATTTAAAAATTGTCTGACATCTGCAGTGATAAGGGTTAAGATATTTTGTCCGATGGGTTAGAATATGACATTAATTTATACTTCAGTGTTTAAACCGGAGAGTTTGTAAAAATTGTGGCCAAATGTTGTCATATTTATGTTTTAGCAGTCACACCATGTCATTTTTTCCTTCAAATATATTCTCAATATGTCTCAATGTGGCATAGTAGGACCCAGTACAAATTTTAAAAATCAAATAGTTTAAGTTTGATAATAAATTTGGATATGAAATATTCAAGTTTTTTTTTTAAATTAAAATTTTTATATTTGAAATGCTGTAAAAAATATTATATAGCATAATAATTTACAATTCAAAATATTTAATAAAAGTATGAA
Organism: Solanum etuberosum; assembly: GCA_029582245.1. NCBI lineage: Eukaryota > Viridiplantae > Streptophyta > Magnoliopsida > Solanales > Solanaceae > Solanum > Solanum etuberosum. The sequence continues at coordinate 24,398 of JAJONR010007151.1, forward strand.
GAAATTACGACCAAAGGTAAAAAAAAAAAAAATTAAATCTAGAAATCCAAAAAGTACCATTTAAATTGAGATACATGGATTAATAGACTTAGGGATCGTTTCATAGCTGGTTAGAATTATGCAAGTAATGTAGAGATTAGTTATTAGTGAATCTATATATTATTTTAGGCAGATATTAGTTATATAGAGATTAATTATTCATGTGGTTATACATGTATTAATTATTTCATCTTGTATCATGTATAAAACAATACATATATTTCTCATAACTTATATATGTATTAATTATGCAGATTTCTAAATTGTCAACCGAATGTCATATTAATTTTATATATACATAACTCATTTCCTTTTTACCTACCAAACATTATATAGTTTATAAGAAAATTAATACATGAATAACATATTTTTTATCCAACAACCAAACAACCCCTAAACTCATACTCCCTGTGTTCCATTTTACATGACACTTTTTTTTCTCTCTATAGTTCGTCCCAAAAAGAATATCATTATTACTATAATTAGAAACGTACAATTTAACATTAAAATTCTTTTTTTAACTCTTATTTAAATAATTTACTACAACACAAATATCTAAAAAATATTTTAAATCATAAATTTTATTTATTTATTTAAATACCATGTCAAATCAAACAATACCACGTAAAAGACAAATGAAGTATTTACTTGGCGAAAAGATAAGTGATTGTGAATAGTAATGGTCTTTTGTTATACATCATTCCAATCAATTGAAACATATATATTAAAGACCAAAACAAAGCATTAAGGATTATTTTGGTCATTTTCTCTTGCAACCAAAACTATTGAAGGCATAAATAGGTGTGTTGAAAGAGTAAGAGAGTGAGGAGGGAGTGAAGAGAAAGCAGCATGAAAAAAACCATGGAGCTCAACAAAAGCACTGTTCCACAACCTATCACCACCATATACCGACTCCACATGTTTATCCACTCTATAATCATGGTTGCATTAGTATACTACCGTGTATCGAATTTGCTTAAATTCGAAAACATTCTCAGTTTACAAGCACTTGCTTGGTTACTCATCACTTTTGGTGAATTTAGTTTCATTGTCAAGTGGTTCTTCGGACAAGGAACTCGTTGGCGCCCCGTTGAAAGAGATGTTTTCCCTGAAAATATAACTTGCAAAGATTCCGACTTACCACCAATTGACGTGATGGTATTCACTGCCAATCCTAAGAAAGAGCCAATTGTGGATGTCATGAATACTGTGATATCCGCAATGGCTCTTGATTATCCTACGGATAAATTGGCTGTGTATCTGGCTGATGATGGAGGATGTCCTTTGTCGTTGTACGCCATGGAAGAAGCATGTTTGTTTGCAAAGCTGTGGTTACCTTTCTGTAGGAAGTATGGAATTAAAACAAGATGCCCTAAAGCGTTTTTTTCTCCGTTAGGAGAAGATGACCGTGTTCTTAAGAATGATGATTTTGATGCTGAAATGAAAGAAATTAAAGTATGGTAACGCTAAACTGAAATATATCTATGCATTTTTTTTGTTTTGTATTAGAAGTCAAGTGTCTGATGAATTAACTCTAAAAAATAAATTGCAGTTGAGATATGAAGAGTTCCAGCAGAATGTGGAACGTGCTGGTGAATCTGGAAAAATCAATGGTAACGTAGTGCCTGATAGAGCCTCGTTGATTAAGGTATTCTGAACAATAAATGAAAATGCATTTTTTTTTTAGATAAAGATAAAGATCTGCGTATACTCTATTATCTTTCGACTATTTTTTTATTTTGGCCGGTGTCCGAGCAGGTAATAAACGACAGGAAAACAGAGAGCGAAAAGAGTGCCGATGATTTAACGAAAATGCCGTTGCTAGTTTATGTATCCCGTGAAAGAAGATTCGACCGTCTTCATCACTTCAAGGGTGGATCTGCAAATGCTCTAGTATGAATTAATTAAATATTTAAATTCGTGTGTCTCCTAGCACAATTTTCTAACAATTAATTTTGTGATTGCAGCTTCGAGTTTCTGGAATAATGAGCAATGCCCCCTATATACTGGTGTTAGATTGTGATTTCTTCTGTCATGATCCAATATCAGCTAGGAAAGCAATGTGTTTTCATCTTGATCCAAAGCTATCATCTGATTTAGCTTATGTTCAGTTCCCTCAAGTCTTTTACAATGTCAGCAAGTCCGATATTTATGATGTCAAAATTAGACAGGCTTACAAGGTTTTTGAATTTTTTTTAATTCCTACTTAATTTAAATTTAGTAGTGAAATTATTTTAAATTAAGGTTGATTATGGTCATTTACTTTATTATTTTTTATTTTTAGACAATATGGCATGGAATGGATGGTATCCAAGGCCCAGTGTTATCAGGAACTGGTTATTTTCTGAAGAGGAAGGCTTTATACACGAGTCCAGGAGTAAAGGGTATGTCAGAAATTTACTGATACTATGTATAATAGTTATCCACTATATTATTTTGGATGTTCAATAATATTTGTCCAAAATCAATGGATATCTTATACTTAGTTCTTAATTTATCTTTATCATTAATTTTAGTTATTTCTCTATTAGATTTTTCAAGATGTTACTACTATATTTAAAAGGTAATATAATTAAATTACTTTTCTATTTATAGATTTTAGAAAGTGTGCAAAGTTAATTTTGGATAAATATTGTTTCAACCGAGGAAGTAGATTATTTCTTGATATTCTAAAGAAAAAATAGGATATCTATATTTGGTACATTGAACAAGTAAAAGTAGAGTTGTCTTTGTCCTTTTGATATTTTTTTTGTAAAAATAGATCTAACTTTTTTACTTGTCAATTTTTACAAATCTAAAGAAAATTAATTTTTTATGATTAAATAACTACATTAACTATGCATACTCAAATTAAGATTTTCAAAACAGATTAATTTAGTAAAACAAATTGGTTAGTTATTTGTAAATTAAAAAAAAAAATTGTCAAAATGTTTATGGTTTTGTTGGGTGGTGGTGACAGAGGAGTATCTTAGTTCACCGGAAAAGCATTTTGGAAGGAGTAAAAAGTTCCTTGCTTCACTAGAGGAGAAAAATGGTTATGTTAAGGCAGAGAAAGTCATATCAGAAGATATCATAGAGGAAGCTAAGACCTTAGCTACTTGTGCATATGAGGATGGCACACATTGGGGTCAAGAGGCAAGTTATATATTTTCCCCTTTTATTTTATATGAAAGATATCTATCATAGTGTATTGTTTTAATATTTGTTACTGTGAATGCATTACGCAGATTGGTTATTCATACGATTGTCATTTGGAGAGCACTTTTACTGGTTATCTATTACACTGCAAAGGGTGGACATCGACGTATTTGTATCCAGACAGGCCATCTTTCTTGGGTTGTGCCCCAGTTGATATGCAAGGTTTCTCCTCACAGCTCATTAAATGGGTTGCTGCACTTACACAAGCTGGTTTATCACATCTCAATCCCATCACTTATGGCTTGACGAGCAGGATGAAAACTCTCCAATGCATGTGTTATGCCTATCTGATGTATTTCACTCTTTATTCTTGGGGAATGGTTCTATATGCTAGTGTTCCTTCTATTGGCCTTTTGTTTGGCTTCCAAGTCTATCCCGAGGTACACCGTCATTATATCTCATCCAAAAATTTAAACCGGTTAGATAAAACATACTTGAAAAACACTAACTAGTAATATTTTGTTATTATAGGTATATGATCCATGGTTTGCAGTGTATGTGATTGCTTTCATATCGACAATTTTGGAGAATATGTCGGAGTCAATTCCAGAAGGGGGATCAGTTAAATCGTGGTGGATGGAATACAGGGCACTGATGATGATGGGAGTTAGTGCAATATGGTTAGGAGGATTGAAAGCTATATTAGACAAGATAATCGGAACACAAGGAGAGAAATTGTATTTGTCGGACAAGGCAATTGACAAGGAAAAACTCAAGAAATACGAGAAGGGGAAATTTGATTTCCAAGGAATAGGGATACTTGCTGTACCATTGATAGCATTTTCCGTGTTGAACCTGGTAGGCTTCATTGTTGGAGCTAATCAAGTGTTTATTACTATGAACTACGCAGGCGTGCTTGGCCAACTCCTCGTATCATCCTTCTTCGTCTTTGTCGTGGTCACTGTTGTCATTGATGTCGTTTCTTTCTTAAAGGTTTCTTAAACATTATGTAATTCTCTAGTATTTAGACAGACCGACCTACTATGTTTATCTCTCTTCAATAATAAGGCCTTCCATCGAATTATTCAATGAAAGAAAATTGTCTCTTTTTTTTTCTTCTTCAACATGCCTCCCCTTTTGATTGTTTAGTGCAAAGTTATCATAATTTGATTCATCAGTTAAAGTGAAAATCTGACCTAACACAATTTACCTCCTTTTGCGTTTGTTGGTGTTTATACCACAAAATGGATTGCATAGAGGCTCAAACGAAGGATCAGAATGACAAATGAGACTGCAGAGCAGAGAATTAAAAACATACACATTGATATTGTGCTACATTCATGTTGGCCAAATTTATTTCAAGTGATAATAAAACATAAATTTCAAGAGGAATTCTTGAAAGCACATTGATTGATCTCGTCAAGCGACATGATGAGATGTGAATGACAGGAACCTCCTTCTTCAGTGGCACTCTTGAGCTTCTTTGCCATCAATTTAACATTTTCTCGAATTTTCCTACTTTCCTCTGAATTATTCATTAAACGCTTGACGGCCAACTCTATCTTCTCTCCCGGAATCACTGGACTCGATACTATAAAACTCCGAGTTCCATACATCTGCTCCAATTCCAATAGCAAGGCCAAGTGTCTCCAAAAGCTTGTCGGTATAGAAGTTGTCTGAGAAAAGTGGCCATGTGATCAATGGAACACCTAATGCTAGAGATTCAAGTATAGAGTTCCAACCACAATGAGTTAAGAATCCACCAATTGCTCGATGTTTCAGGATTAATAGTTGTGGCGCCCAACCTTGGATTCTTTTCCCCAATCATTTCTTTGAAACCATTGTGCCCCATTGCCCTGCTCCCTAACCATCCAAATGGTTGGGCAGTTGGCAGCTTTCAATCGACAGTCCAAGGGAAGAACATGTCGGAAACAATGCAGTTTGGATTAGTTGCTCCATGGACTTTTGGATGGTGTTTTCAATTCCCACTGGTAAGCCCACTTCATTTGATGGAAATTAAAGAGTCCGAACGGTGATTATATAGCTCGTCATTGTATAGGGGATGAACACAACATGCGGCATTGCACTTTGTTCCTTCACTTCCATTGCCATCGTCGCTCCATTTGGTATATTCATGGAGCTCCAAAATTAACTATTTGTTCCTTGGTTTACTTTTAGCGTAACATTTTAATATTAATTCATGCGTAGTTACAAGCATTTAAAAGCAAATGAAGACAAAATTTTAATTTAAAAAGTATTAAAATTAAAAAGAAAATACAATAATTAAAAGAAAAGAGAAAAGGGGGGGGGGGGGGGG
>JAJONR010007152.1:0-21520 GCA_029582245.1 Solanum etuberosum
GTTAAATGTTTTAAAGACTTAAGTTGCCTATTTTATGGCGAGTTGAATATATTATTTTTATTCAATTTTTAAGCTTTTGTATGCTTGAGTTAGTCTTCTGCATGTAGTCATCCATGATGAGGGTTCGCTTGGGGACCAGCAATGGTTCTCGAGTGCCGGCCACGTCCAGGGTGTAGGCTCGGGTCGTGACAGCCAGTACCGCCCAGGGTGTAGGCTCGGGGCGTGACACAAGCTTGACGATTGAGAGACACTCTTCTTTTGTCTAGAAAAGAGTGTATGGATAGTTTATTTTGTTATCATTTCTGCTATGCAATTTTTTTTAAAGTAAGTCAGACCTTTCTATCATTTCTCTTATGTGTCTGTTTGTTGAGGCCTGTCGTAGTTTGGGTTATTATAGAGTTATAACCTAAGATTTAGTTTATTGTCTTGTCATCAAGTCTTTTTATCTTAATATAATCTTTGTTCCGCGTCACTTTGACATGTTCTATTTAGCTTTCCATATATGTATCTCTTTTTCAATTCAGTTTTTGTGACATGATATGCAAGAGAAATTTGGTATGTTCATAAAATTATATCTAATCATGGAATGAATATATCAAAGAAGTCAAAAAGAAAATATTTGAGGAAATGAATAAAGGAATTGAACACCTTGATACGTCCTTTAGTATCGAAAATGGTTGAAAATATAAATTTCATTTGAATTGACATATGCCATTTGTTGTCAAGAAGGTATTCTTCAAACGGAGATTTCAAGCTGACAATTGGAACAAAATGATATACATATCCATCAATGCATACGTTGCAAAGAGATATTGTATGATTTCCTCTTCACATCTTAAAGGGCATGCTTGTATTTGTCATTTTTAATAATTGATATGACGAAGGCATTTCATTCTACTATCCAAACACCGTGTAATCCTTTGCTAACCCTTTTGAGCATTAATTTTATTCTCTTTCATAACCCTCTTTTGGAATCAACTTACGGTAAAAAAAAGAGAGTCACAAATTCACAGAGAAGTCACAAAAAAGAGTCAAGAAAAAGAGTTCAAAAAAAAAAGGTTGAAAAAAGAATCAATAACAACAAAGAACAAACTTCCTGAACTACGTTCGACCTGATTCTTGCTTTGACAATATACGTAGGCAGCCTTATTTTGAGGTTCGGTCCAACCAAGAAAAAAGTCTAGAAAGTCTTCATCACAAAAATTGGGGCAAAAATAATAATAATAATAATTCATTATTATTATTATTATTTTATTTTATTTTATTTTTGCAAAAAGAGTCGATTCCAAAAGTTGTAAGTCTTAACCCTGTTACCGCAGTATCTTTGAGCTTTCAAGCCAATTCTTTTTTTTGTAACCCTGTACAAAAGCCACGTTACAATCTAAATAAAGACCTTTTGATCAATTTTTAATAACGACAAGTCAAGCAAGCTTATAGTGTTGATTATCATATAAGGAAACATATCATGCCACTCGCATAAGGAGTGAAAAATGAGGGAATCTTATCAATGAAAATCCGCGAAAGCACTATAGGAGATCATTTGAGTTGATAGAAAGTGAAAAATGAGAGAGTCTTATTGGTGAAAATAATTAGGGCACCGTAAGACGATAGTGAGTGAGAGAGAGACTTGTTAGTGAAAACCTTTCGAGGCACCACAAGTCAAGTGTTAGGCATGAATCTAGTGCAAAGGTTGAATTACAGAAGTCTGACCTCATAAGTTGAAAGTTTGACAAAGATGAAGTTTAGATTGATTGGATAGAATAGGCCATTTAATTCAAAATGCATGTCATGATCATTAGAATTGACCACCACTCTCAAAGGAGTCCATTTTTTTATTTTTTATTTTTTATTTTCTCTCAAAAGGATCAAATATTGTGTTTTCATATTTTGTGTCGCTCAATTCAATTTGTAATTTTTTCTTGAGTTAGTCTTCATTAAGACAAGCAGAAAATGATTTCAAAATTGCAACCATCTCTTCAATCGCACAAAGCAAAGTTTGGTCAGCACATCAAATGTGACATAATTAAGAAAATAGCGATATGCGTAGTAACTTGTCAACAATTGACAAATTTTCGAAATTTTATATGACTACAAGATTAAATGATTGTTGGAGGGTGAAAACAATATACCAAATGCGAAGTTTGAAGTTCTAGAAATGTCTTAACGATTATCGAGATGGGCTAACTAGCAAACGGAAACAGTCTGCCCAAGCTGAAATCAGGTTTAACATGGCAACAACAGGAGCAATCATCTTCAGAGCCAAGGCCACAAATCGACCACCAATTTAAAACTCACAATTTCTTTGAAATAAGAGGATTTCTTGCTGAAATAAACATTGTTTCACAGGTTCAAATTGGATAACAAAGTTACATTACAATAAAAACCTATCAACATTTTTATTTTTATACTTGCACAAATGATTTTTTTTTTCTCCTAGGATAAACACTTCCTAGTCTGAGACCGTTATTTTTTATTTTCTCCTAGGATAAACACTTCCTAGTCTGATATTGTTATTTTTCATTTTCTCCTATGATAAACACTTCCTAGTCTGAGACTGTTATTTTTCATTTTCTCCTAGGATAAACACTTCCTAGTCCGAGACCGTTATTTTTTATTTTCTCCTAGGATAAACGCTTCCTAGTCTGAGACGTTATTTTTTATTTTCTCCTAGGATAAACACTTCCTAGTCTGAGACCGTTGTTTTTCATTTTCTCCTAGGATAAACACTTCCTAGTCTGAGACCGTTATTTTTTATTTTTTCCTAGGATAAACACTTCATAGTCTGAGACTGTTATTTTTTTTATTTTCTCCTAGGATAAACACTTCCTAGTCTGAGACAATTATTTTTCATTTTCTCCTAGGATAAACAGTTCCTAGTCTGAGACCGTTATTTTTTATTTTCTTCTAGGATAAACGATTCCTAGTCTGAGACGTTATTTTTTATTTTCTCTTAGGATAAACACTTCCTAGTCTGAGACCGTTATTTTTCATTTTTTCCTTGGATAAACAGTTGCTAGTCTGAGACCGTTATTTTTTATTTATTTTCTCCTAGGATAAACACTTCCTAGTCTGAGACCGTTTATTTTTTATTTTCTCCTAGGATAAACGTTTCCTAGTCTGAGACGTTATTTTTTATTTTCTCCTAGGATAAACACTTCCTAGTCTGTGACCGTTATTTTTTATTTTTTCCTAGGATAAACACTTCCTAGTCTGAGACCATTATTTTTATTTATTTTCTCCTAGGATAAACACTTCCTAGTTTGAGATCGTTATTTTTTATTTTCTCCTAGGATAAACATTTCCTAGTCTGAGACCGTTATTTTTTATTTTCTCCTAGAATAAACACTTTCTAGTTTGAGACCGTTATTTTTTATTTTTTCCTTGGATAAACATTTCCTAGTCTGAGACCGTTATTTTTTATTTTCTCCTAGGATAAACACTTTCTAGTCTGAGACGTTATTTTTTTTATTTTCTCCTAGGATAAACACTTCCTAGTCTGAGACTTTTATTTTTCATTTTCTCCTAGGATAAATACTTCCTAGTCTGAGTTTATTTTTGAAAATTTACATCTGCTAAAAACTCACTAAATTTTTCCAGTGAAAACTGGGTTAAAATTTTGTTTATTTCTTTTGTTGTGATGGTTTTCAGGTTTCTTCAAGCGAAACATGGATTTGAAATTCAAGAACAAAGTTTCAACTTTTTTCAGAAAATCAATCCCCATGATAGCTAGAATCAGCTTCTTAATTTCATGTAGCAACCTGACCTCCTGACACCTGCTTCTATTCAGCTACCGATCAACAAAATAAGTAGGCATTCAAGAACATTTTCAAATTGTCATTTTGAAGAGTGCAAAAAACTCACTCTAAGTGGCAAGTTAAGCATTGAATTCCATTCAAAATCAAGATACTCACCAAAATCAAGGTGATATCTCAAATTCAAGACTCAAGAGAAGCTGCATAGATAGGAGCTTGTACTTTTATTTTCCTTTTAACTATTAGCTTTCATTTTTTTATGTAAGGATAAGAGCCGCGACCTGGAGCCTCGATGGGACCTCACTTAAGTTCTAACCCATCATTTAATCTCCTTGAACTACAGGTGACCTGATTCCCTTATAACCCGGGATATGTAGGATGTCCAAAACCAAGACTCGGTCGCACAAATTTTTCCTTCAAATACAAGTCCGGTCTAAATTTGTCACGTTATCTACTTCTTTGTCTGAAAACTCTTTGTGTTTCTAGTCAAAGAGGGACAAACTGTAGACACGTAATTTTTGACCGAACTTAAATTATACACCATTTTTAGAGCTTAAATATTTTATAAAAATCTAAATTAAATATTTTGACTTTTACCTTATTTTATTAACTTTATTTTAAAGGATTTGAAAACAACAAAAACACATAATTATATTTTTGGTAAGTTTTATAATTATTATTATTTTTTTTTTCAAAAGATTTGAAAATAACAAAATATATGTTTATTTTAATTTTAGTTTAATAAATAATCTAGTATTTCTTAATTATAATTTATTATTAGCTATTCAATAATTGTTAGTTTAAAATATAATTTATTATATTATATTAATAAAAAAATAATAATAACCTCACCTTACCTCCATTAACCCCCACTTCCCCCTCACACTACACACACTACATACATGACACACACGAGACACACTACCACACTAACACCCTATACCCACACATATATACAACCTATACAGATACTATACTAAGAAAAAGACTCCCTAATCTTCTGAAACTGTAACACATAGCAACAAAAAATCTACACCTATATACACACACGTACAAGAAAAAAGAAAAAAATAATCTATTTCCTCACTTCCAACATTAGTCTACAACATACATACTCATTGTTATTCACACATACAACAACATCCTTACTCACCCTCGTATTTTTTTTATTTATTTTTTCATTTACAAACAAAGGTTGAGTTTGAGGTTTGCTTTCGTGGCATCAAGTTCGTGGTTTCTAATTATGGTTTTTTTTTTTCTTCTCGTGAAATAACTTCACGAAAGGTAACACTTTATATTCATCATATAATTTTATTTCATTATTATACAAGATGTGATTCTAATATCATGAAGTTGCTCAAATTTATGTGTGTTTAATTTTTGCATTATAATATTGAAATTTGTTTGAACCTTTTATATCATTAAATTTAGAAATAAAATTGTATAATGTGTTATTATTTCTTGCATCATTATCGAAAGTTTTGGTGTTTGCGCCTTATTAATTTTGATGAATTCTTTGTTGAGTTGTGTTCAAATAAGTGATAAGTTATTTTTGTGCAATAATATGGGTGTTGCTTTTATCTTTTGAGTGCTAACTTGGCTTTGTTTTTTTTTAAAAAAAATACATATAAAATAAAAAACCAATAATAAAATTTCAACAGTGGGTAATAACTATTGTGTGCATGTTTATGATGAAATAATATTATTATTATTACTATTATTATTATTATTATTATTATTAGTATTATTATTATTAATATTATTATTGTGATTGGTGGTAGTTCGGCACCACTTGATTCACACTTAAAAATTGGCAGACTAATTTTTGTAGGCAAATCTAGATATGCTAAAAATGGTTTCAATTAAGAATGTAGTTACACATCTTCTTTGAAACACTTAAAAGAAATTCAAGGATGTGGTGACGCACCTTGACTAAATTGTTTAATAATTAATTTTTAATAATTCAAATCAAGAGGTGTAAATTGAGATTATTAGGTGTGATGCATTCGAGAGGAAAAAAAGAAAGAAAAAATCAGCTACCAAAAATTACACATACAAAACGACAAAAAAAAAACAATTATCAGCAATACACAACAACACCCATAAAACATCCACCCCAACATTTTCACACGATACTACCTAGACACGGACAAGAAAAAGAAAAATCACCCTCACATTATATTTTTTCACTCACAAATAAAGGTTAAGTTCGAGGTTTACTTTCGTGATTTTGAGGTTGTGGTTCCTTATTAAGATTGTTTTCTTTTCGTGAATTGATTTTCACAAGAGGTACCGTTTAATTTTTATTGTATATTTTGATTTTCATGATTATATAATACTTGATTCCAATGTCATGAAGTTTGCTCGAATTTTTATCTTTGTTGAACTTTGATACTATAATATTGATATATTTCCTCTTTATTTTATTCTATGTTATCTTCCATCTTGTACCATATGCTACAATCAATTAAAATACCTTTTATATCCGGTTAAAATTAATTCAAATGTCTGAAAATAGTATTTCAATAGTTTATTTGGTCAAATTTATCTAAAGTAAAAAAAAATTATTTTAAGAAAACGTTAAGAGATGAAGAGTTACACATTTTTATGTTTATTTTTATTTTTAATGTCTTTTGTCATAATTTGTAAGGATACTAAATAAATAAATGCATCTATATTGAATTAGAATATGAAATAACTTTCTATTTGTTTAAGATTTTAGGTTCTTATTATTTAAATAAAGTTCATGAATATAAATAGTAAAAAATAATTTAATCACTAATAGTACGCTTAAGCTATCTAGTAATAGGTAAATATATTAAGATATAAGACTCGTTTTGAAAGCCTGTTTCGATTAAAAATGTGGTTACACATCTTTTTCTTGAGACATCACAATAAACTCAAGGATGTGGTGACACACCTTGTCCAATAATATAATCGACTTTCATTAATTTAAAGTGATATTTATAGAAAATTATTAGGTACGATGCGAAGAAGACAATTATGTCTCTAGATGTCAAGACCAAGAATGTTGTTACGCATCTAGGTTGAGACCAAAAAGTTCAACAATAAAAAATGCGAGCAAATCATGGCCTGTAGTAATACATCTAAAAATAATAATATAAGATAAGTAGAAGTCAATAAAAGCGATCGTGCTAGAACCAAGGGACTCGAGGGATGCCTAATACCTTCCCCTCGGTCAACAGAATTCCTTACCCAAATTTCTAGTTCGCAGACCAAATAAAGAGTCATTTCCTTTTGATTAGGGATTAAAAAAAAAGGTGACTTGGAACACCATAACTCAATTCCAAGTGGCGACTCTGAAAACAATAAAATAATCCTTATTAAATACCCTCACTTCAATTGGAAAAACCCTCCCGCCGTACGCAAAAAAGGGTGTGACACCTATAGGTGAATCCTTAGTGGTGGATTGAGTATATCGATCCTGTCTTGTTTCTTTGATCGGGTATGATACTTGGGTAGACTTGATCATTTTAGGGATGTAGACTTTGACATTATCTTGGGTATGGATTAGCTCTCTCTACATCATGCTATTCTTGATTGTTATGCTAAAACTATGACCTTAGCGATGCCGAGTATTCTGAGGGTTGAGTGGATGGGTGCTAGTGGTTCCTACCCTAGCAAAGTTATCTCCTTCATTAGAGCTCAAAGATTGGTTGATAGAGGGTGTTTGTCCTACTTAGATTTCATTTGGTATACTAGCGTTGAGCCTTCTCCCATGGATTCCATTCCCATAGTTTGAGAGTTATCGGATGTGTTCCCTACTGACCTTCTAGGTGTTCCTCTAGATAGGGATATTGATTTTGCTATTGACTTAGAGCCGGAACCAAGCGTATCTTTATTTCTCCTTATCGCATGGATCCAGCCGAGTTCAAGGAATTGAAGGATCAATTACAAAATTTGTTGAGTAAGGGGTTTATTCGCCCTAGTGTTTCTCTATGAGGTGCCCCTGTATTGTTTGTGAGGAAGAAGGATGGATCCATGAGGATGTGTATTGATTATCGATAGTTGAACGAAGTGACAGTGAAGAAAAAGTATCCTCTTCCTCGTATTGATGATTTGTTTAATCAGTTTCAAGGTGCATCTCTGTTCTCTAAGATTTATTTAAGGATTGATTATCATTAGCTGAAGATTAGGGCTTTGGATGTCCCTAATACATCGTTCAGGACCCGTTATGGGCACTATGAGTTTCTTGTGATGTTTTTTGGTTTGACTAATACCCCTGCAACGTTCATGGACTTGATGAACGGGGTGTTCCAACCTTATCTAGATTCCTTTGTGATAGTATTCATTGATGACATCTTGGTGTACTCCAAGACCGAGGAAGATCATGATCAGTATTTAAGGATTGTACTCCATAGGTTGAGGGAAGATAAGTTGTATGCCAAGTTCTTAAAGTGTGAGTTTTGGCTTGATTTTGTGGCTTTTTTGGGACCGTTGTGTCCAATGAAGGTATTCAAGTAGATCCAGTCAAGATTGAGGCAGCGAGGGGTTAGACCAGACCTACATCAGTTACTCAGATCCAGAGTTTTATGTTACTTGCGGGCTATTAATGATGATTTGTTGAGAGTTTCTCTACTATTGCATCCTTTTTAACTAGACTTACTCGTTAGAGTGTGAGTTTCCAGTGGTTTGATGAGTGTGACGAGAGCTTTCAAAAGCTCAAGACCTTGTTGACGTCGACTTTTGTTTTGACTTTACCCGAGGAGGATGTGGGCGTCACCATGTACTGTGATGCTTATAGAATCGAATAAGGTGGTGTTCTTATGCTGAAAGGATAGATGATTGCCTATGCCTCTAGACAGTTAAAAAACCATGGAAGGAATGACCCTACTTATGATTTGGAGTTGGCAGCCGCATTGTTTGTGCTTAAGCTATGACAACATTATCTGTATGGGGTTCATTGTGAGGTTTTGACAGATCATAAGAGTCTTCAGTACATTTTCAGTCAAACAGATCTGAATGGGAGGCATCGAAGATAGCTTGAGCTGTGACATCAACATCTTGTATCATCCGGGAAAGGCCAATGCGGTGGCTGATGTTTTGAGTAGGAAGTCTTATAGCATGGGAAGTCTTGCCGCTATTAGAGTGGAAGAGAGACCATTAGCTAAAGATGTTCAGGGTTGGCCAACAATCTCATCCGATTACGAATTTCTAAGGAGATGGGTGGTTTGATTACTTTTATTGCAGCTCGTTCTTCCTTAGTTGAGCAGATTCATGAGCGTAGTTTGATGACGAGAAACTATGTATCATTCAAGATAAGGTAAGGAAAGGGGAAGCAAATGAGGTTGTCCTTGATTCTGGTGGTGTCTTGCAGATTGGAGGCATGATTTGTATCCCCAAAGTGGGCGAGTTGGTTTGACTGATTCTTGAGGAGGCCCATTGTTCTCGATATTCCATCCATTCGGGTGCGGTGAAGATATATCATGACTTGAGCCCTTACTATTGGTGGTGTGGTATGAAGAGGGATATTGCAAATTTTGTTTCGAGGTGTTTGACTAGTAAACAGGTCAAGTGTGAGCACCAATGACCTGGAGGTATATCTTAGAGGATGCCTATTCCTACTTGAAAGTGGGAGCGGATCACTATGGACTTTGTTGTAGGAATACCTACCACCGTGGGTGGTTATGACTCCATTTGGGTTGTTGTTAATAGGTTGACCAAGTCTACCAATTTCATCCCTATTCGGGTGAAGTATACGGTGGAGAAGTTAGTCGAGCTTTATATCATTCAGATTATATGATTTCATGGAGTCCTAATTTCGATTGTCTCTGATCGAGGTTTGTTGTTCACTTCCCATTTCTAGAAGGTCTTGTATCATGGTTTAGGTACTCGGTTAGATATGAGTACAACCTTCCATCCTCAGATAGATGGTCAGTCTGAAAAGACGATTTAGGTGTTGGAGGACATGCTCCAAGCTCGTGTGATTACTTTCGGTTCCAGATGGGATCAACATTTACCCTTAGAAAATTTTTCCTACAATAACAATTATCACTCCAGTATTTAGATGATCCCTTTTGAGGCGTTGTATGGCAGACGTTGTAAATCTGTGATCGGATTGTTTGATTCAGCTGAGATGGATTCATTAGATACAGACTTTCTTAGATATTTTATGGAGAAGGTTCATATGATCTAGGGTAGACTGTTGACAACCCAGAGTCGACAGAAGAGTTATGCGGATCAGAGAGTTCAAGCCCTAGTATTCATGGAGGGTGATCATGTTTGGCTCCGAGTGTCATCCATGAAGGGTGTGATGAGGTCCGAAAAGAAGGGAAAGCTTTGCCCTAGATTTATTGGATCCTTTGAAATTTTGAGTCATGTTGGAGATGTGGCCTATAAGTTGGCCTTGCCACCTAGTTTGTCATTTGTGCATCCGGTGTTTCATGTTTTCATGCTTCAGAAGTACGTGCCAGATGAGTCCCATGTACTTTCCCTTAATTCAGTTGAGTTGGGTTCCAGACTTATCTTTTGAGGAGGAGCCTATAGTCATTTTAGATAGCAGGTCCGGAAGCTTAGGACTTAAGAGATTACTTTAGTGAAGGAGCAGTGGAAGCATCGTTCAGTTGGTGAGGTGACTTGGGAGATAGAGTCTGATATGCGTGCCAGATATCCATTGTTTTTCGAAGCTCCAGGTACTTTTTTTTGCTTTTATGTTTGAGGACGAACATGATTTTTAGTGTTGGATAATATAATGAACCGATTGGTCATTTTTTGTTTTTCCATGGAAATTACCATTTTTCCCTCCCGATATTGACCCCGAGTCTTCTATGATTAAGTTTTAAAAAGTTTGTTTTGAACTTTGAGTTAAAATTTGGTAAATTTTGATTTTGAAAAGCTAAGTTGTGAAGAAAGTGATTTTTGATATCTTTTGAAGTTTCGAGTGTCAAAATGGAATTTCGTCAATTTCATCAGTCCCGAAATGTGAAATTTGATCCGTGAAAGTTTTCAAATTTCGAGTCTTTTTGAGGATTTGAGGTCTAAGTTGTAAAATTGTGGAAATTTAGCCTTTGGGTTGACTTTGGTCAACATCCGGGGTTCAGATGCTCGGATCAAAATTTTGATAGTTCCGTTGGATTAAGGGGATAGTTCTAGGTGAGGTCTTTGTTAATTTTTGAGAGGTCCCGAGCTTGTTTTAGCCTTTTAGGCGTTGAGTTAGTTTCTTATGGGTTTCACAGATGTCAGGTCAAGGAGACCTCAGATTGTTTTTTGACAGTTCCATTGAGTTTGGAACATCAAGTATAATTGAATTACATATGTTGTTTGTGTTCACGGGGTTTCGAAGGAATCCCTAGTATCCTTTCAGAGTGTTGAAAGTTGGCTGTGTTTTCTCCTTCTGCAGGCCTCGCTTTTGCAAATGTCCTGTCGCTTAAGCAAAAGACTTGTCGCCTAAGCAACCTTCGTTTTTTTGAAGGAGGCTTCGCTTTTGCGTACCCACATCTTTAGCAGGGTTCGCTTAAGCGCTTTTGCGACATCAGACTCCACGGACCTCAACCAAAATTCACATTTACTAAACTTAGCAAAACGTTTTTGGTCTTTAAGGATTTGCAATACGATCCTCAAATGGTCAATATGCTCATTCTCACTTCTTGAATAGATCAAAATGTCATCAATACACACGATCACAAATATGTCAAGATAATGTCGGAACACTCTATTCATCAAGTCCATAAATGCCGCCGGAGCGTTAGTCAAACCAAAGGACATCACCAAGAACTCATAATGACCATATCAGGTCCTAAAAGCCATTTTCGGAATATCTTCTTCTTTCACCCTAAATTTGTGATAACCCAACCGGAGATCAATTTTTGAGAAATAACTTGCCCCTTGAAGTTGGTCAAACAAATCATTGATCCTTGGAAGAGGATACTTATTCCTAATGGTCACCTTGTTCAATTATCGATAATCAATACACATTCGGAGGGAACCATCCTTTTTCTTAACAAACAACACCGGAGAACCCCATGGTGAGATACTCGACTGTATGAAACCTTTATCCAATAGATCCTTCAATTGTTCTTTCAACTCCTTAAGTTCTGCCGGAGCCATTTTATAAAGAGGAATAGAGATAGGTTGTATATCCGAGAGAAGGTCAATACCAAAGTATATTTCCCTGTTGGGAGGAATGTCGGGCAAATCATCGGAAAAACACTTCCGGAAACTCATTAACAATGGAGACAACTCAAGACTAGGGACTTCAGAATCCACATCCCTCACCCTCACTATATGGTAAATACAATCCTTGTAAATCATTTTCCTAGCTTTAAGGTACGAAACAAATTGACCTCTAGGCATAGAATTTCCCCCCTTCCACTCCAGGATAGGCTCGTTTGGAAATTGAAACTTGACTACTCGAGTCCTACAATCAATAGACGCATAACATGAATGCAACCAATCCATGCCAAGGATGACATCAAAGTCTAACATATCTATCTCTACCAAGTCAACAAGAGTAACTCTATGGGATAAGGAAATGAGACATCTTCTATAGACCCTCTTAGCCACCACAAAATCACCAACAGGAGTAGAGACAGAAAAAGGTTCTAATAACACATCGGGGAGCACATCAAACCTCATGGCCACAGAAGGCGTCACAAAAGACAAAGTATCTCCTAGAACAAGTAAAGCATACACACCCAATTGAAAAACTTTTAACATACCGGTCACCACATCCGGGGAGCTCTCTTGATCACCTCTAGTTTGAAGAGCATAGAAGCAGTTTTGCTTAGGAGCAGTTGCACCCGAACCACTTGGACCGGATGAAGGGTAGGGTTGAACCCTACGACGGTTATCTCCATCCTTCCTAGCCACCTAAGTACAATCTCTAATCTTGTGATCCGTCTTTTCACACCCAAAGCAAGAATTTGAACCCGCTAGAAACTTACCCTCATGGTTTCTCCCACACATAGCCCAAGAAGGCATCATGGACTTATTACCATCTCCTTGAGGTTTAGGGTTAAACACCCTTTCATTGTTAGACCTTGGAGGAGCATTTGAAGAACTTTGTCCGGAGAACGACCCCGTCCAACGGACCTAGAATGTGAATAGTTACCATCATCCACTCTTGCTCTCTTTGCCTCTCTAGATCTTTCTTTGAGATTTTCTTCCTCAATTTGTTGGGCATGCACTATAAGGCGAGAAATGTCGATGTCATGGACAAGCATAGCGGTGCGGCATTCTTTGACAACCAAGTCGGACACTCTCGAAAAAAACTTACTCATCTTGGTTCTTCGATCCACCACAATAGAAGGAGCATATTTAGATAGTTGACTGGATCTTAGAGAGTATTCCCTTACACTCATAGGGTTTTTGGCCTGCCATTTTGGGGTTTAAGCCCCATTTCACTATTTTTTTTAGTTTTCGGAGCTTTGTGGTGGTGATTTGGACCAACTTTTTGAGGGAAATTTTTTTGGGTAACGATATTTAACTCTAAATCTTCATTTACCCATTATTATTTTATGGATTCATGTGTTCAAATCAAAATTTTGAAATCAGAAAATTAGGGTTATCTTCAAGAACCCAAGAACTTCGTCAAATGGTGATTTTGAAGTGGTTTTGATCCTTTTTCGAAATGGTTTTCTCTAATGAGTTTCTAAAGCCTTAAAAATCATTTTCAAGTATTGTTTTCTGGATTTAAACCTCCATTTTGAAATTGGGTCTTGAGTTGATTGACCTATTTTTTGTTTAATTGATGCGGGAATTGTTATTTCCGATGGTAATACTTGATTATTATATATTGTGTGGCTTTGGAAGTGAATCGGAAGGGGAACAATCAACTCTTTGAGTGATTGTTGATTGATTTAAGGCAAGTGACCTCCTAAACCTCATATTCTAGTAGAATTCGTGTACTTCCTTTGTTACTTGTGTCTTGGAAGTAATGGGAATGAGATGAAAGGTTTAATTGTCCACTTGTTACATCTAAATGAATAAAAAGTGGTTGAAATGAAATAGGCTATGTTGTGAATATGATGATGTGAATTACCTTATTGTGACCCTTGTTGATTGATTGGTGAAATGCTTGAACACATGAATGTGGACTTGAATTGTGTGAATTGTTGTTTATTCTGTGTGGTGTGATATTGCTTGTGTGCATTGATTGTGAACAACGTGACGAGACATGTGATAATTCATGATGCTGAGGTCGTTACCGGCGAGTGTTTATAAAGCAGATAGGAAATGGTTTCGGCTAGTGATACAAAGTCGATGGAAAATGATTCCGGCTAGTGATATAAAGCCGATGGAAAATGGTTCTGGCTAGTAATTTGATATAAAGCCGGTGGAAAATGATTCTGACTAGTGATATAAAGGCGATGAGAAATGGTTCTGGCTAGATATATAAAGCCGATGAGAAATGGTTTCGGCTAGAGATATAAAGTCGATGGGGAATGGTTTTGGCTAGTGATTTGATATAAAGTCGATGAGAATTGTTTCGGCTAGTGATATTGTGCCGATGAGAAATGGTTCCGGTAAAATATATATTGATCATTGTGAATTGATGCATGTGAACACCTAATTTTGACGTGCTTAATTTACTCCTACAATATATAGTAAGGTCTTTTCTAGTATTTTTGTATTTTTTTTTGTTTGTTTGTCGTTTTTTGTTTGTTTGTTTGTTTTAATTGGTCCAAAGGACTCAATTTTGAGTGAATTGGGCTGATTTAAACCCAATTCTGATAGCCCAATCAGATATAAATCCGAACCAATAACAATGGTCAAGATTGAATCTCAACCATTCATAACATTTTGATCCAAGGGCTCTTATGTTACCCTACCAAAAAATACAAAAGACTCCAAATATCAAAATTTTGGCCCTATTTTGAGTTTAATTTTCTTCTCCCCTTCCCACCTACCACCATCGCCGCCGGCTAGCCACCGCCACTACCGCCGTGGCCACCACCCCATCGCTGAAAAATCTCTCCAAAATTCTACCACTTCTTCCTTTCACCCTCCTCTACACAAATCCACAAACCATTCATCTTTATCCATAGCCAAACTTCATAGATCTAAGAAAAACAGAACACAAATCATCACTTTTTTCTTTAGATTTATGAAGTTCCGGTCATCCCCATCCTATACCCTTCACATAAATGTGTAGAGCTCTTCAAGGGCTATCTTTTGATATAAATTTTATGTCAAAATTCCATCAAAAAATTTCCGATGAAGTTTTCCGGCGACCCCCATTCACCCGAAAATCTATGTCAATCTTTTTCCCCTCTCATCCTCTATCTGAATCCACCACTATCACAATCTTTTAAAACCATATAAGTCATTTTGGTGCCAAATTATGTATTATTTTGTTATTGTTCTTTATGTTTTATCATGTTGAAGTTTTGCTTGAATTTTACTTTAATTTTTATTTTTTTTATTTTTTTTGTCTTATTTGTTGTGTTTCATCTTCAAGATAGGTTTGATGTTTGAATGTTTGTGTTAGTGGACTGGTTCTTCTTTTGAATTTTTGGGTCTTGATCAAAAGGGTCTACATTTTGGGCCTATTTTAAATTTTCAGATGATCCATTTAGCTATTATTCAATTAATGAATAAAAGAAATGGACCATCTAAAAGGGCAATGCAGTCTTTTTTTAATTAATCTTCTCTTGAAAAAAGAAAAAGAAGAAATTTCATTGGCCATCTTGGGTGACACATTGAGAAGGTAAAGAGTCCAATGCATGCATTGACTCTTAAATTTTTAAGAAGAGCGGGTATTTAATATTCTACACCTATTTAAACCCATTCTTCTTTCATTTCAAAAAGGAAGAACAAGAAAAAAGACACACAAAAGAAGAAGAAAAATTAGAAAGCAGAGAGAGTACCAAAGTCTTCTAAAAAAATTATCTTTTGTGAATTTATCGGTTCAACTAGTATTTCTTCCACTATTTGCTTGTCATCACCTTTAGGTATTTCCTTTTACATTTCACAATGTAATTTTAAATTAATGTATTAAGTTGTTTATGTTAATTTTTGTTTGATTTAGTCAATTCTATTGTGATTTTTGATATGATTATGTTTTATTATTATATACATATATGTTTATTATTAATGAGGTGTTTAGTTTAATTTTATGTTATTATGGAGTTGATACGTAAACTCATGCTTTGCTAAAGAAAAAAAATTCAAAGCTTTTTTTTTTTTGTATTTTAGTTTCTGGTCGTTTTAAGCAAAAAAAAAGAGAGGTTGTTTCTTGCAAAAACACAAAACTGGCCATTTTTGCAAAAAAAATGTAAATCTGATCATTTTATAAATTCTGTTTTTTTTCTTAAATAAATATATGAAAATGTTTATTGAAACAAAAATACAAATCCGATTATATTTGGGTTAGTAATTTAACTATTGGATAAAATTGGCTATATTGACAATTTTCTTTTAAAAGGGAGCAATGTGATCATTTTTGTAAAACTGAAAATTTTACAAATATGGTCATTTCTGAAATTGCTTCAAATTTTTTTTCTGAAAAAAAAAATCAATCAAAATTAGTCTTTCACTAGTTTTAAAAAGGGAGGGTTGGGGGGTGGGGAGGGCCTTAGTTATTATTTTTTCAAAGAAACCTTTTTTTTCTTTTGTTATTGTTGTTGTTAAGTAGTGTGTGTGTATATATATATATATAGATACATACAAGTTCATTGATTCATTAATTTTTTTTTTATCATTATTAAAAAAGAATTGAGTCATCAATTATTTATATTTTTTATAAATAAAATTTATTAAATACCACCATGTGTTCGGCTACGATCGTTGGTGTGTATTATTTTTATTTTTTTAAAAGGTCTTGTGTGCGGCTACGCTCCTAGACAAATCATTTTTTATAACCTTAACAACTAATACAAATTTGTTTTATCCAATTTAGCAAAACATGAGTCAATAAAGCGACCGTGTTAAAACTACGGAAATTGTGGGGTGCCTCACACCTTCCCTCCAGTCAATAGAATTTCTTACTCAATCTTTTGTTTCATAGACTAAAATTAAAGAGTAATTTCCTTTTAAAATTAGGAATTTACAAGGTGACTTGGAACACCCAAAAACCCGATTTCAAGTGGTGACTCCAAAACAAAGATTTTTTTCTCTCTTTACTTTATTTTTCAAAAAATCCGTCACATCCCGGAAAAGGTAAAGAAGAGGTGTGACAATGCATTTGATGCCTATGCGTGACTTGCTTGTTAATCATGATTTATGTACATGTTGTGTATGACTGAACTACTTGACTTTGAGATTGACTTACTTGATTTATTTGATTTGTGATTGTGACTATTGAATTGTGGATATTGGGTCATATGGGTTGTGTTTTGTAGAATTGCAAGGCTGGGCTAATTTATGTGCAGATTGTAGTTTGAGGAGGTTCAGTTGGAGTGCAAGGGGTATTCGTTTTCTAGCTAGGTGTCTTATTTCTAGGTTGCCTATTGGGTACTGTGTTGTTGGTACTCACCCCTTGCTTCTACACTTGTGTAAGTTTCGAGCCCAGAGCCGCGTGATCTCTTTCTCCCTCTTCTGTTTTCGAGGATTATCGAGGAATTGAAGAGGTAATTGTTTGTCACTTGGGTGGGCCCTTTTTTTATTTACTTTGTTCTATTTGAGAAACAAAGACAGAGACTTGTACTTACTTCTAAATTCCTCACTTTATATATTTAGTGGCTTGTACACGTGACAACTAGATTTTGGGGTATTATTTAGAATGAATAAGTTTTTTGCCTTTGTCTTGTTCTTGCTTTGTATATCTGCATTTCTTTCGTTATCGTTGGGTTGAGGCTGACCTGTCTTGGTGGGAAGAGACAAGTATCATCACGTTCATTTTTAGATCGTGACATAAAATGACATGATTTGGGTATTAAATACCTAGGAAAAGACCCAAAAACCCCTTAAAATATCTGTCGATCCCTTTCAATGGTTTGAACCGACGGTCTATAGAACTGTCCTAGTCAACCATAGAAAAGTTTAAAAAATTTAAAATCGGACCAGACGAGACCTGTCTACGGCCCGTAGGACATTCTACGGAATGTAGACCCCAACTGTAGAACTCAACTTTGACTTTGAAATTTCACTAAATCTAGGACCTTCTTATGAGACCTTTCTATGATCCGTCATAACTCCTACGGTCCTTCTTGTTCAGACGTAAGCCAAGCTTCAAAAACTTAGTTCCAAAACTTAACCCAACTTTTACGGTTGCCCTTCTACGATCCGTAGGACATCCTACGCTCCGGAGATGGGACTCGTAATACACTGTTGACAGCTCAATTCTGCATTTTTCTTTTCTTTTTGACTTTTTCACTTCCGAGGTATCACATTCTTTCAACTTGTTCATGCTCCACTTTCAAAGCCGCAAATATATCTCTTTAATTTCTTTAGGAAAAAAACATATATTTCTCCCTGAATTTGTCCCAAAAAGTCAATTAAATATTTAAACTATTATGACGATATATTACACATTTAATCTTGTTCAAAGTATTTTTCCCTTAATATTTTCTTACTCTTTTGCAGAACAATAATTTCTACTCTCTATGCGTTCTCTTCCATTCACTATAGATATCTCTCTTTTTAAAATCCATTTCTTCTTCCTTTTTCCTTCTTCATTATTCATAAATTGGAGAGAAAGAGAGAAATTTGAAGAAAAAACATGGAAAAGTAAGAAAATTATCAAGTATAAAGATGTCGGGGCAATGATAGGCGATAGGCAATAGGCAATACCATTATTGTCAGTGAAACAAATAAAAACTTTCAGATCTATTAATTTTTTAAGAAATCTTGATAATTATGAATAAAAAACAAGTATTTCATTTGTATTCATTGTGTGTAATGAAAAATCAAATATTCTATTAATGGCGGCTTGAAATAAAAATGACATCGTTTGGTTGTAGGTGGTGCTACGGCGAGAATAGAGAAGACAAAATAGAGTAATCATTTTCTTCAATGAAGTTTTGATAAACTAAGAAAATATAATCATGAATTTTTTGCATAAATATCATAGGATTTTCAATAGAAGTCGTTATCTTCTCATGATTTTTTTCCCGGTGATTTTCTTTGGTGGATCTTCTGGTGAGTTTGAGCAGAGAAATCATGAACTTTAGATTGAAAAAATTAATAACTTTTTGATGGAAGTCATTATCTTCTCCATTCCTTTTATATTATTTCTTTTTAGAGTTTCTCTTTAAGGGTAGATTGTTGAATATGCTTTCATTGGGATAAATTGAAGAAATAATCACTGGTGACAAATGAAAACGAATTGCTGAAGAAGAACTCAAAAAAAAGAAAATTTAAAAAATTTAAAAAATGGGGGCCTCCAATAAAAAGATAAAAAAGAAAGAAAATTGACATAATATATACTTAATTATATAATGACCAATAAAATAGTGTCACATGTTTGAATTTGTAATTTTAATATTATTTTCTTCTTCTCATGCACCGTAAGAGAGGTGAAGAAATTTTTTCTGCGATGTCACCTTCTAAGGGGTACTAATATCACTTTGAACAACATTAGATATGTTATAGGCCGTCATGATAATTTAAGTGTGTAGCTAACTTTTCAGGGTAAGTTCAGGAGTGAATTTATGTCTTTTCTCATTTCTTTACATATTTGAACTTCATGACATAATAATCTTAGAGATGTGCTTTAACTCTATTATATGATCAAATAACTATTTTATTGCAATAGTTACATGATTATGTTCTATTTTCACCATCATTGGGAGCAATTAAAGCAACTTTGACTTGATTTCATAATAATTTATCATCAAAATTTACTCCTAAACTTTTTGTTGGTCTCATAAAGAAAATTATTTTGACTATTTGATCATTTTGTTGGGAAAAGAATGATAGAATTTTTTTTATTAAGAAATTTTTAAGCTATGAAGCATAGAACTTGAAAGAAAAAATAAATTGAGAGAGACAATGGTGCTTCACGTTTTAGGAGGGAAAAATTGGTGGATGAAAAGACCATTTTGCACAAAATGGTCTTTTTAAATTTTCCTCTTTTCAAGCACTGAATATGTATTGTGTCAACTTGAATGGGTGATCTTTTTCTTTCAACTTGTTCATGCTCCGTTTCAAAGTCAAAAATATATCATCATTAATTTCTTTACATATTTGAACTTCATGACCTCATAATCTTAAAATGTGCCTTAACTTGATTATATGATCCAATAACTATTTTATTGAAATAGTTGCATGATTATGTTCTATTTCCTCCATCATTGGGGCAATCAAAATAACTTTGACTTTATTCCATAATGGTTTAGCATCAAAATCTACTTCTACACAAAGTTCTTTCCCTTTTGACTATCCAATGCAGATGTTATTTTGTTGGATAAAGAATGGTAGATTTTTTTTTTATTAAGAACCTTTTTAGCTATGAAACAGAGAACTTGAATGAAAAAAATAAAAATTGAGATAGATAATGGTGCTTCACATTTTAGGAGGAAAAAATGGTGGATGAAAAGACCATTTTTGCACAAAAAGGTCTTTTTGGGTTTCCCTCTTTTCAAGGAGTGGATATGTATTGCATCAACTTGAATAGATGATCCTTTTCTTTCAGTTTGTTTACGCTCCATTTCAAAACCGCAAATATATCATCATTAATTTCTTTACATATTTGAACTCCATGACTTGATAATTTTAGAGATGTTCCTTAACTCGATTGTATGGTCTAATAATTATTTTGTTGCAATAGTTACATGATTATGTTCTATTTTCACCATTATGGGGAACAATTGAAATAACTTTGACTTGATTTCATAATGATTTATCATCAAAATCTACTCTTACACTTTTTGTTGGTCTTATAACATTCTTTCCTTTTGACTATCCGATACAAATGTCTTTTTCTTGGATAAAGAATGATAGATTTTTTTGGTTAAGAATTTTTTTAGCTATGAAGCATAGAACTTGAATGAAAATAATAATTAAGAGAGACAATGGTTCCTATGTTTTAGGAGGGAAAAGTTGGTGGATGAAAAAACCATTTCCGCACAAAAAAGTCTTTTTGAATTTTCTCTTTTCAAAGAGTGGATACGTACTGTGCACATAAATATTTTACTATTTTAATTTGATCTTTTTATAGTTCTAAATTTTAATAGAATTAAAATTATTTTATTCACTTTTATTTATGTGATATCGATTAACTTGGAATAACATTTTTAAATGAAGACTCTTATGTAACAACCTGACCCGATCGTTATGAGTAGGTCAATAGTGAGGAGTTTGGGCTAGAAACTTTTTCAGCTAGTGACTTAAAAATTCTTGGCTAGGCCAGCCTCAGATAGAATCTCTTCTAGGTGAGGTCTAGGGCCATCCTGAAATGGGTGGGATCTGTTGTTGAGGTTTAACTGATGTATTATTGTATCCAAGACCTTAAAGAGTCCATAAGGCCTTTCAAAATTAAATTCGGGTAAGTAGAACTCCCGAAATTGAACTTGGCGTGAAAGGTATGTATAGGAATGTCAAAGGAAAGAGTTGTCTTGTTAAAGTGGCTTTTTTCGAGATGTGAAGTTGCAGATCCCTCATCGAGCAGCGCTCAGACCGCTATAGTGGGGTAAGTTATCGTTATAGCAGTGTCGCTATAACGATAGAATCGGGGTTTTCTGCATAAACAATCCCAAAACCCTTATTTTCTGTATTTTGTGTTCTTGGAATTTAGAGGGAAAGTTTTGAGAAGATTGCACTTGATTTTCTATGAAACTTGTCGGTAAAGGTAAGATTATTACTCCCCAACTTTGTACATTGATTCTTAAGCCTTAGAATCTAAGTTATTACTCTGGGGGGGGGGGGGG
>JAJONR010007153.1:0-20568 GCA_029582245.1 Solanum etuberosum
GCCCCCGTTCCCCCCCCCCCCCCCCCTCAATTCTCTCATATGAATACCTCTTTCTTTCACTGTTATAGTTGAGGAAGGGGGAAAAAGAAAAAAAAATTCCTTTACAATCTCATGAAATAACATCATAAAGTTTGAGTTAAAGTTTCATTGGATTTTAACTTCATTTACTTCAAAATTTCTCGTTGGAATTCTCGGAACTCATTGGTGGTGGAATCGTCTCCAGCAGCTCGAGTTCAAGATCGCTGCCCCCGAATAGGTAATTAACATTCCTTTTGTGATTTTAGTTTCTTTTGTCGTGAATTAACAGTTGCTTAGTTTTATGGTCTGATGTTGTGATCTTACTGCTCAACTGATGTGGGACTGTCTACTTATCGATCATTGTGAGATGTTTAATTGTTGGTATCTTGCGAGTGTTGTAAATCAATGTTGACTATAAATCATTAGTATACTTATCTGCTATTCACATGTTTCTTTGCTTGAAGTCTTGGTGATTTCCGTATGGTATCGAGTCGATCTTTCTCTTTGTTGAGGTTCTCTTATTTCATTGTTGACCTCATCTTGTTGGTTATGAGTCGTGGTTCGGTTTTGAATTTCTGAATCCAGTTGACTTAATTTTCCCAATCCGAAAATAAGGAGGTTTTCGATTATCTTGCTATTAAGTCATGTGAGTTGTAGTTTACTGTCTTATTTTTCTTTTTATGGTGTCTGCCAAAGTAATTTTGCTCCCTAAAATCTATCTCTCTGTTCCCGGTTTGTTTTCTTCTTATTTTTTATTAGCTTACTGTTTCATGAACCTACTGTGTATTTGGGGTTTATCCGTTTGTGATTCTCATAAGCATAAACTGATCTGTCTCGTGAAGTTTGAGGGCTTAAATCATAGTTTGAATCTTTTTTTCTGTTTGTTTATCAATCGAATCTTCAGCATGTGAACCCCCATCCCTATCCTTTGTAGTATTATTGGTTAATAAGAATAGTTATGATTTGCAGCCTGCTGTATGTTTAGAGTTAGATTTAATTTACGGCATCTATTTTGAATCATGATTTTCTATATTGTTGATTGCTTTGTATCATGAAATCATTTAAAATTTAGAATCTCATATGTTGTGATCCTATTCACTGAGCTTGCATGATTTAAGAAGGAATTAGTTTTCTTTTAGTACTATGTGATTTTATCCGTTGGTATTGTTACACCCAAGTGACAAATGAGTGTGTTTTAAATGTGATTATTATTTTGATGAAATCCTAATTCCCTTTGAAACTTTATGCCTATTATGGCTTAAGGTGATCTTCCAATAAGGCTTAGTTGTCATCATGAAATATGCATTTTTTTTTATTGATCAAGAGGATTAGATTGGTTTGCCGCACTAAACAGTTTGTTTAAACGTTTCGCAAAGCCTCAATAAAATAATAGATTGACCCCAAGCATTCCATCGCGTATGACCAGTTGACATCCTTCTTTATTCTGTTTTCTTCGATAACCATGGATTTAGCTATGTTATTTTCTCGATCTAAGTTGTCTTCCTACTTTTTTTTCATGTGACTACAATCCGAGTCCACTTTGG
This sequence comes from Solanum etuberosum, assembly GCA_029582245.1. Taxonomy (NCBI): domain Eukaryota; kingdom Viridiplantae; phylum Streptophyta; class Magnoliopsida; order Solanales; family Solanaceae; genus Solanum; species Solanum etuberosum. The sequence continues at coordinate 1,563 of JAJONR010007153.1, forward strand.
ACTCATTCCTTGCATTTCGTCGAGTAGAATTTCTTCGAGCCAACCCATCTTGTTCAAGCTGCTGGGAGCTAAATTACAGGTCTCGGAAAGCAGAAAAAATGGGTTGTATACATCTGTATACATGGGAAAAAAGAGCTGATATACACTGTGATACACTGCGGTATACACTGATACAGGGATGAAAATGGGCTAAAAGTCCAAAATTGCAGCAGCAGCTTGAGCCAAATTCCAGTCCAGGCGAACAGTGGCCTGAGAAATGGAATTTGGGCAAGGCCCAATAGCTTCTTTCTCCTTTAATTTAATTTTTTCATGTATCTTTCTTTGTTTTAAGTTGATTCTAACTTTAAATAACCTAATTAAATTCCCCAAAAGATGAACTATATTCTTTATGTTAGTTTATTTTAATATAATTCATTTTTTATCAACTCTTATACTTTTATTGAATATATTTAGTCAAAACTTTTATTTATTCTTCAATTAATTTAAAATAGTTTTCATGCTTTAAATTGGTACAAATTATTATTTTAAAAATGATTCAAATAAATTTTAATTAATCTAATTTTGTTAAAATTATATTTACTTATAATTCAATTCAAATGTTTCAATTAAGGTCCCCTTTTGCTTAAATAATCAAAAAAATATTCTTTGTTTAACTATTAATTTTAAGGTAATATTGTAAATTATTTTTTATAATCATTTTTCTAAAAAATAGTTAAAATATATTCTAACCAAGTCGTAGGATAACCGCGTGTTAGCGGGCACTTCAAATGCCTTAAAAATCTTCTTGAAGCATAAATAAGAACCTCTTATCCATTTTCTCTAAATTTATAAAGATTTAATCTGTTAAAATCTTTTTAAATTAAGTTTTCTTAATTTCTTTAAAAAAATAAGTGGCGATTCTTTTATAAATATTTTTCTCAAATTGTTTTATACTTAGAACATTTCGAAAGTGTTTTTTCTTAAGATAGTAAAATTACGGCATAACAGAGAGGATCAGGTGTCTCCTCTAACCTTTAGAATGACAAAAGAGCAGATCGATAAGGACCAAGAGCGAGACCAAAATATGGCAAAAATGATGACCTAGCTGGATATATTAGCAAAAAATGTGATCGGAAGTGGGTCGAAAAATGTAAATGTTGTTGGTTTTAGCGGTGGAAACCCCGAGGAAGTACACTTTGAGGCTCTATACAATGAGGAAGTGAAATTTCTAGCTAATCAAGAAGGAGGTTTCCGTCCGGGCTATCCAAGGTCGGGGGAGAATCAAGGTTGGAATAGAGAAAGGGATGATGGATAGAGAGACTGTGACAGAGAATGGCGCGATCGTGGTGCTAATTGGAAGGAAATGGATGGTGACAAGGAAAGATACGTTCCACCCCATGAACGTCAAAAGCCTAAGGAGCGAAGGGCTGACCCGGAGAACTTTCACACGGAAGACATGCTTGCACGCATTCTCAACAAGGTGGAAGGGTCGGACAAAGTTTTGAAAGAAATGAAAGAGGATATATCCACACTCAATCAAACGGTCACCTCTCACTCAGTGTCCATCAAACAATTTGAAACACAAATGGGTCAAATCTCATCTCATTTGAACCCAAGGCCAAAAGGGGGTCTACCAAGTGATACCTTCGCCAACCCGAAAAATGAACCTTGAAAAGCGTATCCACGTTGTGCCATGACGTTAAATAAGGTGCTTCTTGGGAGGCAACCCAAGTGTTTAAGCTTTTAATGTTGTTGTTTGAATAACGGGTGTTGAATGTGCAGGTGGAAAAGTTGAAATTTTGGGAAAATGGCAACTAGGCGAGCCAAAAGTCCAGTCGGCGACTCGCCGAACAGGTCGGCGAGCCCGACTTGGATTGTCGTTAGAACCACCTAGCTTGCTAGAGGTTCTGTAAAACTCGGCGGGATAAAGTACCACTCGGCGAATCGCCGAGTGCGTCGGCGACGTAAGTCGTGGGTGCCAACTGGCGTGCGAACTGAAGAGTTTTTAAAGGCCAAACCATTTTAAATTCAAAATCTCTTTATTTTCATACTTTTCAACTTCCGTACTCTCGCAACGGCTTACATTTTTGTTCTCGTACTATTGCTCTTACTTTTACTTGGGATCATTTGCTCAGGGTGGACTTTTGAATTTTATTGCTAGCCTAGCTTTACAAACTTTCGGCATGTAAGGTTGGTTTTCCGAACCTCGCTTTATAATTGGTGGTAATCAAATGCATTATTGTTTTATAGTTGTTATCTGTGCTTGGTATTGTTGTGTATATCGAGTGGTAGTTTGTTTGCCTATATTTAGTTGGAATCGTAATTAATTGACCTTAGATAGGGATTTCCCGTGCCTATGAGTGTTAAAATTATTGGGTTGTGTTGAAAATGTTGTGGGTCTAGCGGGGTGAAGTCTGAGTAATCCCGAATTGTGCTAATTATCTAATTTTTTCCAATGATAGAGTGGTTAACGTCATTCTTAAGGGCAAAAGACGTCAATTGGCCAATTTTGGCCAAATTGGGGGAAGTCTGAGTACCCCGTGGGCATGGGTTTTATGGGTCTTAGTTGAATTGCATGAGATGAGTGTTTAATTTTATTTTCGTAGGCTGCGGGTTTGATTTTGAAGTTCGGGGTACAAAACTGGCAGGTTGGGCTATTCGGCGAGCTGTGTCGAGCTCGCCGAATGGTTCGACGGTTCGCCTAACGTCCCCTAGATCGCTTTTTAATTCTCTAAATTGTGAGTCTGAGGTCTGTAACTTTTGGCGATATGCATGAGCTCGCCGAAAGTAACTTCTGATCGCCCTTAATTTCCAAAATTGTTCTGTAACTTTCGGTGAGCTACTTTTAGTTGGCCGAAAGGTGTCGGCGATCCGTCGAATGGCCCTGGACATCGCCAACTTGTCCTGCATTTTTGCAGATTTCATTCTGGAACCTTCGGGAAGCCCGATTTGGCTCGCCAAAAGTCTTCGGCGAGTCTTCCTACAACTGTTACACTGAATTTTTTCTTAACTACATCTAACATTTTCCACATTGTTTTGCAGGTATGGGTAGACCCAAATACGCTGGTAGAAATCAACCGCCCCAGAAGAGGGCTCGAGGGATAATCATAAATGAGGAAGCTGCTGCTTCCCAGGCCCAGGCTACCAAACTCCCTCCAAAATGAGGTAAAGGCAAGGGCAAGGCGCCCATTGAGTTGACACCTGCGGAGGCAAGCTCCAATAGTGAGGGGATCTACGCCACACACCTCACTACCTCCGCCAGTGAAGGTCAGTCTGAAGACAGCTCTCCGGCTTCCATCTCTGAGTCGAAAGATGACCAGCTCCTGCAGATGTGGAGAGCGGAGCTACGCTCCAAGTCGATGAATGATCCGTTTAGGATCCCAGTGCCTCATACGCCTCCTCCTCCAGCCCCAGCTCAGACAGTGGTACAAGCTCCACCAGTTCAGGATCCCCCTCCCCAGTCACTCAACAGATTAAAGGCCTAGGGTTCGAGGACCATTTTGGAGGAGAAGTAGTTGTCTACTGACGGTGTGGTGGACAGATATCCTGAGGTATGGAACACCTTGAAGTTCCACAAATTTGAGGTGTTTACAAAACCCCGAGGCCCTTATACTCATACTTGGGTCCGGGAGTTTTACTCTGCTTATGGGGATGTGGTCCCTAAAGGAAATAAGAAGGCCATCATGTTTAAGCCAGTTGCTGAGGTGATGGTTCGAGGCCGGAAAGTGAAGTGCAGCAGCTCGGATATAAATGCGGTACTTCGGTGTTCTTGGGATTTTATGCATGACTACCCCCACTTGGTCAAGAAGAAGACCCTAGAGGATCTAAAGGGTTGGATGGCACCCCTCCTCTCTGATGTTACTCCTAGGTGGATCGAGGCAGTTGCACTGATCGAGAAGAAGGACCTAAACGTTGCTGCCAGATACTGGTTCGGGTTCATTAGCAGCACTATCATGCCCTCCCAAAATGAGTCCATCCTCCGCCATCCAAAGGCTGCTTGTCTAGGGTCGATCATAACTTGGCAGAGGTTGAATTTGGGGCTGCTCATCGATCAAGAGATGGCCATGAGGGCCAAACAGAGCCAGACCTCTCTTTATTTCCCCGTGCTAATTACCGAGCTGTGTCGGTGGGCCCGTGTTCCCATGGTTGAGAAGACGGATGTGGAGGTGACCCCCACCTCTTCTACTGACATCCGACATATTGAGGCTAAGTACATGCGGGATGAGGCCAACAGGAGGAGGGCTGCACCGGCGGATACGTCCCCGGTTGTTGATGTTGATATGTTGCCGACTGAGGCAATCATGCCCCCTCAGGATAGTGAGCCTACATGTACCTCTGGTCCTTTTGCTTCTGATATTCCTAGTACTACCGTTGCACCCCCTCCCTCTTCTTCTGCTGCTGCTGCTGCCTCCCGACCCCTATCACCCGGGTCATGTTATACAAGATCGGCCATCTGGCCTAATCTGCTGATGTGCGTGCCTCCCAGGTAGAGGCCGCCGTGCCTGGGCTGATAGAGCGGGCTGTTGTTGCTGCCTTAATCCCGATTAGGCTGAGATGAGAGAGCATCAGGAGATGATTGATGGCCACAGGTTGGCGCTTGATGCCCTTACTGTGAGGGTTGAGGCTTGTGAGCAGAGCCAGAGTGCTACTGATGTTGTGACGGCCTTGAAGGTCGATGTTGCTGGGTTGAGGAGAGATGTGGACGAGCTGAAGTCCACTGACTTATCGATGTTATTTGGTACGGTGGAGATTACCAAGGTCCCGAACACTGATATTCCAGCCAGTTCTGAGGTTCCTCCGGATACTACAACCGGAGATATTGCTAGGGCTGAGACAGAGGTTGAGTCTGAGGCAGAGACAGATGAAGAGCAGCTCGGTGTTAGAGATGAGGCTGTATATGATGATTTGACAGATCTTGAGGGAGCCAAGGTGGAGATGGCTATGCAGGCATCGCTCAGAGATACGTCTATGGTGGGCTCTAGTGGAGCCAAGGACGCTGCTGAGCCGGGCACCGATCACGAACTATTATTGCAATATTCTTGTGGTCAAGAAAAAGAAAAAGTACCTTCGTAATTGAATGTGCTTCATAATTGTGAAGACGATGAGTACATTCAACTATTCTATTTTAATATGTTAGTATAACTACTTGCATAATGCGTGATTGATAATAAGAAAAGCAATTACTGCATGCATAAAGCAAATAAACAAAGACTACTCCCTCTTCAGAGAATGAACTGATATCCTTATCATATTGTTGGGTTTGCAAGATCTTCCTCTGCAATCAACAAAGATTTGCTCTGTCACATACCTATGAAGCATATATATCTACATCATGTATAAGAGAAAGTATTAACCATGACAAATAAAATTGATTAGTTGATTTAACCTTAAAAATACGAAAGCATACAAAAATAGTGTTAAATTATTCAAAAAACAATATCTACTTTGGTATAAGCAAGAAAAAAATGATGAATCACATACCAAATATTTTTATCAAATCAAATCTATCTATATATAATAGGAGAAGTAAAAAGTGTCACGTGTCAGCACCATAAAAAAATAAATTAAAAAACTGATTAAAAAAAAACAATAATTACCATTAAAAAAATTAAAAAACTTGTTTAAAAAAAGAAGAAAAGGTTAAAAACGGTGGATTAGTAGTGGAAATGGGGTAGTTTTTTTTCCATTCATCTTTAAAATTTATTAAAAATAAATTTAAAAACTCTTTATAAAAAACTATAATTAGTAAAAAGTTCCACAGCACCACAAAAAACAATAATTATTATTAGAAAAATAAAATTCAAAAACTGATTGTAAAAAAACAGTAATTACCATTAAAAAAACTTTAAAAACTTATTGTAAAACAAAAAGAGTTAAAATGGTGGATTAGCAGTGGAATGGGGGTAGTTTTTTTTCCATTCATTTTTAAAATTCATTAAAAATAAATTTAAAAATTGTTTATAAAAAAATAATTACCAATAAAAAGTATTGTTAAAAATTGTTGATTCGTAGGGAAGATGGGGTAGTTTTTAAAAATCTATATAAAGATAAAAATTTCAAAAAACGAATTAATCTTTATTTCCGGAAAAAAAGCACAGTTTTAAAACTTCTCATTACACTCCTACTTAAATTGAAATACATTTGAATTAAAATTAATGCTTTACAAACATGCACAAACTAAATAATTTACATGAATTAATTGGATTATTAAATTATGAATATGAATAGTACATATTCTTAGTTAAATATAATTATTTTGAGAGGAATTAATTTAAAATTTAAATTATTTTTTTTTTAAAAAAATGGATAATTATCTCCATATAAGTGCAGTAATATAAACATTTTAAAATTCAAAAAATTTAAAATCTCTATAAAATTAAAAAAAATTGAAAATTATAATAACCTATTTTAAAATTAATAATTTCAATTTTTTTAAATAATCTTTATTTGAATAAAACTTGAATATAAATATTGAGTTACTAACCTAAATATTATCATGTTTCTTTCTTCCTAAAATTAATTGTATATATAGATAAGAGAATGCAGTTACTAAAACAAAAAACTGTTTGTCAAAGATACAATAAAATCAGTTAAAAAAAATACAGAAGACGATTATAAAATTCACTACTAAAAAACTGCTAAAAAACGCCGGACAGAAAAGTGACGGATGGCGTCGCTCCAAAAAGCGACGCCATTTGACACACTATCCGTCGCTTTTTAATAAAAATAATTATTTTTAAAATTATTTTACAAAAAGCGACGGATGACATCTCTTAGTCCGTCGCTTATTTTCGTGGATTTTTGCGTCAAATATATATATAATTAATAATTATTTATTTAATATAGATATAGACGTTGTCCGTCGTTTTTAATTAAAAATAATTATATATAAATTAAACAATAGCCACGCCGTCCGTCGCTTTTAATTTATTTTATTTTATTAATTATTTTTTTATGAAGGCGACGGACGACATCTTTATGTCCGTCGCTTCTTGGTCAAAATATTTGGTTAAATATTTTAAATAAGCGACGGACAATGTCTCTTTGTCCGTCGCTTTTTGGTCAAAATGTTGATCAACTATTTAAAAAAAAAAGGAGACGGACATAGAGACGCTGTCCGTCGTTTTTCATTAAATATCTGATAGATACAAACGCGATTTCCCCCATTTCACATTTCCCATTCTCTCCTCCTTCTCTCCACTCCTCACCGCCGCCGCCGTCCCTCCGTTCGTTGCTGCCGCCAGTTCGAGTCATCAGGAGCTGCCAGAGACGCCGCGAGCCTGTTCCTGCCGGAGCCGCCGCCTCCTTCCCCTCTCTCTTCATTCTCTCCTTCTCCTTTAAGGTTAGAGTTTAATTTATCAAAAAATATTCAATTTGAGCTATATTTGATTTTGTTAGTTATTTAATTGTAATTAGTTTATTGATTTTGTTGTTTATTGATTGTTAGTTTAAATTAGGGAAAACCCCAATTGTGACATCCCTTCTCTCCCACTTCACACCTCGGAACGCACCCTTCTTACTCACACGATCTTTGCCGAGAGATAGGAGCATTCGGTGGAACCGGTGAACTAGTTTGAATTAGGTATCCTAGGATTTGTTTGAATTTGGGTATTTCTTGAGTTAATTAGTTTGATTTTGAGATTTTAAGACTAGTTTGAATTAGGGTATTTAAGGAGTTGTTTGAATTTGGTATTATTTGAGTTAGTTTGATTTTTTGGATTTTAGGACTAACTAGTTTGAATTATATTTGAGATTTTAGGACTAATAGTTTGAATTTGGGATTAGGACTAGCTAGTTTGAATTTGGGATTTTAGCACTATTTGATTTTGGGATTTTAGGACTAGTTTGAATTTGTGATTTTAAGACTAGTTTGAATTTGGAATTTAGGAATAGTTTGAATTATATTTGAGATTTTAGGACTAATAGTTTGAATTTGAGATTTATTAGGACTAGCTAGTTTGAATTTGAGATTTTAGCACTAGTTTGATTTTGGAATTTTAGGACTAGTTTGAATTTGTGATTTTAAGACTAGTTTGAATTTGAAATTTAGGACTTTTTTGAATTATATTTGAGATTTTAGGACTAATAGTTTGAATTTGGGATTTTAGGACTAGCTAGTTTGAATTTGGGATTTTAAGGATTTGAATTACAACTTAATTAGAACTTATAATTAATTATAACTTGAATTTACTATAACTTGAACTTAATTAGGAATATGAACTTGAAATCTTGTTGACCTTAATTAATTAGAACTTAATTAATTTATAATAAATTGAAAAGTTAATTAGGAATATAAACTTAACTTTGAACTTAACTAGAACTTGAACTTAAACTTAATTAATTAGTATTCATTAATTAATTAAGATTTAACTTTGTAGATCTTGAAATGTAGTATTTATTTAATTATATAAATTAGTTTAATGTAGTAAAATTATTATTAAATTTAATTTATAATATAATTGAATATCTATATTTTTATAGATGGATCATCGTTTGTGGATGTATAATATGAATTATGAAACTGGTGCTGGTTTGAAATCAGAGTTTATTGACGGTGTTAGAGATTTTATTGAACATACAATGAAACTTGATATTTTCAATAATAATGGGTTGGTTAGGTGTCCTTGTAGTGCATGTAGGTGCTTAAATTTTTTTGAACCAGATACAGTCATGGTTCATTTGTACCGTAATAGATTTAAGCCTAGATATTTTGTATGGATTGAATGGTATGTTTTATAATTCGATGCCTGTGGATGAATATAATATGCTTGCACCACATGGACAAATTAGGGTTGGACATGATAGGGTTCATGAAATGATCAATGATGCTTTCGGGGTTCAAGGTGGGATGGAACCCGAACAATATTTTGATGAAGCTCCTAATGAAGAAGCAAGATGTTTCTATGATCAATTAGAAGAGTCTAGTCGTCCACTATGTGAAGGGAGTCCGCATTCTGCCTTGTCAGTTGCGGTTAGATTAATGAATATTAAATCAGATTTGAATGTTCCTAATGTGGCTATGGACTCAATGGTTGATCTTTTGGTTGAATTAGTTAATCCGGAGTTTAACATACCTAAGAACTTCTATCAGGCAAAGCGTTTGGTTTCCAAGTTAGGATTGGCGTATGATAGAATTCATTGTTGTGTTAATGGTTGCATGTTGTTTTACAAGACTGATAGTGAATTAGAAAATTGTAAGTTTTGTGGACATGCTCGTTATAAGAGGACTCCGGCTGGAAAGATGGTCCCAATTAAGGTGATGCATTATCTACCTCTTATTCCTAAGTTAAAAAGGTTGTATGCATCGATGAGGTCTGCCCCACATATGAGATGGCATCGTGAATATAGAAGGCGGCCGGGTGTCTTGTCTCATCCATCTGATGGTGAAGCATGGAAGCATTTTGATAATGTATATCCTGATTTTGCTAGTGAACCAAGAAATGTTAGATTGGGGTTGTGTGCAGATGGCTTCACACCATTCTCTAATGTTGCTTCGCCTTATTCATGCTGGCCGGTATTTCTTACTCCGTATAATTTTCTTCCTGAAATGTGCATGACCAGTCCCTACATCTTTCTAAGTTTTGTTATTCTAGGTCCCCGTAATCCAAAAAGTTTGATTGATGTCTATCTACAACCATTGATAGATGAGCTCAAACAATTGTGGTTTGAAGGCGTTTTGACTTATGATATATCAACTAAGCAGAATTTCGTTATGGGTGCTTCTTTAATATGGACTATTAATGATTTTCCTGCATACGAGATGTTGTCTGGTTGGATGACAACTGGAAAGCTAGCATGTCCGTATTGCATGGAAAATAATAAGGTATTGACTTTAAAGCATGACAGAAAAAATACATGATTTGATTGTCATCGACAGTTCTTGCCAATGGACCATGAGTTTAGAAAGATGCAAAATGCATTCAGGAAAAATAAGATTGAAAGTGACCCCCCACCTCTATGAGTCACAGGGCATCAAATTTGAGAGAGAGTTTCTCAATTACCTAAAGTTACAGAAGCTTCACCTTCTAGACTTCCTGGATATGGTGTTGAACATAATTGGACCAAACAAACATATTTTGGGAGTTGCCGTATTGGAAGGACAATCTGCTACGACATAATCTTGATGTGATGCACATTGAAAAAAAATTATATTGAAAATTTGTTTAACACAATGATGGATGTTAAGGGAAAGACAAAAGACAATTCAAAAGCTAGAATGGACATAAAGGAATATTGTAGGAGAAGAGAGTTATGGCTGCAGGAATTACAAAATGATAAAATAGTTAAGCTTAAAGCCAATTTTTCATTCACATTGGATAAGAAACGTGAAATTTGTGAGTGGGTTAAAAATTTGAGGATGCCGGAGGGCTATGCTTCGAATTTAGGAAAGCGGGAAAATATGAATGATGGAAAATTGATAGGTATGAAAAGTCATGATTGTCATGTATTCATGAAAACTTCAATTCCTATAGCTTTTAGCCATCTACCCGAAAGGATATGGAAATCAATCACAGAGATAAGTCTTTTCTTTAAAGATTTGTATTCTGAAAAGTTGTTGGAGAGTAGTTTAGACTAGATAGAAGAAAATATTCCTGTTATTACTACTAAGTTGGAGAAGATCTTTCCATGTGGTTTCTTTGATGTGATGGAGCATCTTCTAATTCACCATGTACAAGAGGCCCGCCTCGAAGGTCCAGTTCAAACAAGATGGATGTATCCATTTGACAGGTAACATTGGAATATTCACTAAGTAAAATAGTTAATTATTAAGTTTTTTTTCCTTTTTTAACATATATAGATTGCAGAAAAATTGACAGTTCCAAGTAAACAATTAAGCAAAGGGGAAAGATCGAAGGATCAGTTGTTCAAGGTCATATTGGTAGAGAAAATGATGATTTTTATTCTTATTACTTTGGGAATAATGTGTCGTGTAGGAGAAACAGACCCAATCGCAATGATGAAGGTGATATTGATCCTTTATTTCCACCGATATCAATTTTTAATCAAAATGATCGAGGATATAAAAAACGTGGAAAGCGAAGCTTCACTAGTATGGAAATGCAATCAGCTGTGACACATATTTTTATTAATTGTCCAGAGATTCAATCATATCTCAAGTAAGTGTTAAAAATATATTATCAAATTACATGCATACTAATAAGTGTTCATTAACTAACGAAATATCTGAATGTACAATGATCAGCTTGTTCGTAAACACATGGGGTAATGAAGCCATCTATACAGAATTTATCAAATGGCTAACAGAATATGTAAGTGTGCAAGCTTACATTGAATCAATAAGTATTTAATAATGTATTCATGTTATACTAAATTATATTATTTTAAACAACAATATATAGGTTTACGATGAATACTCAAATGTCGAACATTTACAATTAGTGAACGAAGTTGCACTTGGACCTGAATCTCAAATTCAGACAATGAATAAGTATTGTGTCAATGGTTTTAAGTTTCAAACTTAAGAAGTTTCTAGGAATAAGAAAACAAATAATAGTGGTGTCTTCATACAATGTGATGTTGATGGTACTGACCAAACTATTGATTATTATGGTGTCATTCATGATATTGAAGTAAGGTATTCAGGTTGGCCTAAAAAGAAGATCGTATTATTTTGGTGTAAGTGGTTTGACCCATCACACAGAGGCACAAAAGTGGACCAACAACATAATATAATTGAAGTTAAGCACACCAGAAAATACATAAGTTATGATCATTTCATCATTGCACAAAATGCTAAACAAGTGTATTACGCTCCATATCCATTATGTAGAGACAAAGCAGATTGGTGGGTTGTTATAAAGACTAAACCTGTGGGAAGAATTGAAATTGACAATGTCTTAGATGTGGCGTACCAAAATGAGGTTGCAATTGTTCAGCAACAAGTTGATGTTGAATTGGAAACCACACTAGAACATCCTCAACACATATTAGAAGAAGTATTTGATGATGAGATAATGATAAATGTTGAGGAAGACATAAATGAGGATGAAGAAAATGATTCATTTGATGACGAAGAATACGACAATGAAAATGAAACAACTGAGGAGGAAGAATGGGAAACTGATGGAAATGAAACAAGTGAGGAGGAATGATCAGTAGAATGATAGACTATATAGCTAATATGTAAGTTATTTATTTTGCTAATACTAATTTTATTTAATTTATAATTTTTATATATTATCCATGTAAATTTGTATACAGATGTCATCAGGGGTAAGGGTGATAGATCTCGCGAGCATCTTGGAGTTAGTCAGCCTAATAAGACTAAAAAGAAAAAGTCTAGGAGACCCATAGATCCTGAGGATATTCCAGGATTTCTTTCTTTTTCCCCAGAGCGCATTACTCATGATACCCATTTATTGGCTGTTCCATTTGGTACGACGGATCCTCGGGCATATTATCCTAATTACCGTCGACCAGTCGGTGCTTCCTCTACTTCACAGTCATTGCCTCCACGGCGCTATGAGGACCTACCTTTACAGGATATTCATCGAGCACGACCCTTATCGGCAGGTAGGTCTTCGGCTGGTACTCCATCTCCCACAGGTACATCTCCTCAGCTATCTGCCATGATGATTAGAGATTCTAGTAGTGAGCAGTCAGATGTTGTGACCGGTACACCTCCATTGACTCAACATTATGTTCATCCTGGTGTATCACCTACACCTACACCTAGTTCTATACCATATGAGACGTCTGCTCTAGCACCGTGACAGAGGGATAGGATTGGTAGAGTCATGATTAAGCCGGATGGGTCATCGTAAGTTTGTTTTATCATCTATTTGTTACTTTATTTTACTTATTGGAGCATTTTTAATATATTATTCATGAACTAACATGTTTATTATTTCTTTTGCAGGTGGCATCCTGCAAAGGATGCTGCCCGAGCTTAAAAGACTATGTGAGGAGACTTTTTACACAGACTTATCACTCCTGGAGTGAGATCCCAAATAGTATACGTCGGGCGATGTTTAATGAGTTTAAGGTAAACAATTTTTTAGTTAAGTTTAATAATTTTAGTATACTTTACTTTTTTTAATTATCTAACAATATTCATTTTTTCAGACTATGTGTACTTGGGAACCGAGGTTTAATATGGTCATTGCGACCACATTTGAGAGGAGGGCATCCGTGAGACTGTCTAGCTGGCTAAAGAAAGCTCGGAATACAGATCAGTGTCCGAGTCTGATGTTGCCTCATGTGTTTGATGAATTGTGCCAAAATTGGAACACAAATAAGTTCAAGGCGATGTCCGAACAAGTCAAAAGGGCTAGAGGCAGTCTTAAGGGTGACTCATTGCACACTGGAGGTGCAAAGAGAATTGGAGCAATTACAAGAGAGATGGTAAGTTCTAATTCAAACTTTTAAATAAATAATTAGTTGATTAATATCGTTATAATATAAATTTCATTTTTATTTATAGGAAAAAGCAATGGGGCGCACTCCCCTTGTACCAGAGGTTTTCAAGAAAACTCATATAAAGAAGAAAGAAAACGAGTCAGATCCGGATGTGTGGGTAGAGGAAAGAGCCGAATGAACTTTTGTAAGTTATTTAATTAATATGAATAATGAATATCAATAGTGAATATATATTGATGCTAATTTTTATTTTTATTATATAGGGTGAGTATCACCAGTACGTGAATGAGAATCTAGATAGTTCGGTCTAAATGACACCTGAACTGTCCAGTCAAATTTGGACAAAAAGAGTGGTAGGGGGACACACAAGGGTAGAGTCTATGGTTGAGGCTCTCGAAATGATGTATGACGACTCGTGTCAGGCTTAGAAGGTATTGGAACGTCAGGTCAAGCCGAGACAATTGACGTTGTTCAAATCGCTGCTATGTCGGCACAGATTGAAAAACTGACAGCAGCACTGCAAGAGTCTGAGCGAAAAAGAGTAGCTGAACAAGAAAGCATGAGTGCGAAAGTTCAGCAAATCAAAGAACAAGTGTTGAACCTCACTCGTCGACCTACATCTACATCGTCTCCTACCGAGGGCACTGACGACGACAGTGAGGAGGATAATGATTATATAGACTGCACTCCTTGATTATCTTCATTTGCTTTAGTTTATGAACTCTTTTTAAATTTTGAAACAAATTTTAAATGACTTTATAAGTTTTTGTATTGTGATTTAGATATTTTTGAAGATTCATTTAATTTTATTGTTTTCTATCTTGTGTGGGATGTTTAGATTGTATTTTGTTTGATTGGGCTGGTTAAAATTGAATTGAATTGATTTATATTTGCAGGTGGGCAGAAAAAAGCGACGAATAGGGTGGTTTTATCCGTCGCTTTTTTGCATAATTTTTTTCAAATAAATCCAGAAAAGCGACGGACAGGGTCCTTTAGTCCGTCTCTTTTTGAAAATAAATAAAAAAAAAAAAATATAAAAAAGCAGCGTTGTCTGTCGCTTTTAAATAAAAAAAATTCTGAAAAATAAATCAGAAAGGAACGCAGTCCGTCGCTTTTTTGCGATGCAGTCCGTCGCTTTTTGAAAAGCGGCGAACATGACTGCGTCACTTTTCCGTTGAATTTGACCAAAAAAGCGACGCAGTCCGTCGCTTTTGCCGTCGTTTTTTGGTAGTTTTTTAATAGTGATTACCACAACTCCCCAACTTGTTGTATTGAATGAGACTTGAAATCCAACATCACATAGTTGGCATATGCTGAGCAAGTTATGTTTGAGTCCATCAACTAGATATACTTCTACTAGGTCACATGATGAGCTGAGAGTGATAGTTCCAACTTCTGCTACTTCTCTTTTAGCGTTGTCTCCAAATCTTACGAACCCTCCATCGATGTTTTTGATAGTTTTGAATTTATTTTTCTTTCCACACATGTGTCTGGAGCATCCACTGTCAAGTACCCACATTCCTTGTAGGTTTTCCTATACTGCTCCTGTAAAATAAAAAGATTAGTTTCTTTTAAGTACCTAAGTGTTTTTGGGTCCTTGATGGTTAGGATTAGCAACTTTTGGTCTCCAAATCCACTTTCCAGAAGAATGTTTCCTACAGTTAAAAGATTTGTGACCAAGATCATCACAAGTATAACAACTAATTTTAACAGAGGTTTCAGCGGAATGAAATGAGTTGTTTCTAGGGCTGTCAGGTATAGATCTGTTGGATCTACCAAAGTTATGATTTGGAGATTTTCATACATTATTGAAAGTACATCTGTTAGATCTAACGGATCTATGACTAGGAGATTTTCTGATGCTATTCAACTGTATCTTTACTTCCTCCAATTCCTCTTCTAGTAAGTCGACTTCAATCTGACTAGCTTCTAGAAGAATCTGACAGTCTTTCTTTCTTAAGCAATTTTGTTGTATTCATCGATAACTTTCTGTCATTCGTCAGTGACCATATTCAAAGAGTTTTGTAAGTCATTACAATTTGAAGAATTGAAAGGTCTTACCTCACTTGATTCGCCTAGTGCTATGAAACATATGTTGGTTGTTTCATCATGATCATCTTCGGATGTTTCTCCTTGACTCCAGGCTCCTAGAATTTTTGGATCTTCATTTCTCCGGTCTTTTTCATTCTGAATAGTTCTTTTTGATGTGCCTTGGTTTTCCACAGTAGTAGCATCGATCATCATAATCATTTTTCTTAAAATCCTGTTGAGGCCTCTGCCTTCTTTGTCTGAGCATTTGTCTAACTCCTCGATTTATGAGAGTCATTCCTTC
The DNA here is from genome assembly GCA_029582245.1 of Solanum etuberosum. NCBI lineage: Eukaryota > Viridiplantae > Streptophyta > Magnoliopsida > Solanales > Solanaceae > Solanum > Solanum etuberosum. The sequence continues at coordinate 17,254 of JAJONR010007153.1, forward strand.
GATTTGAGATTCATTCACTTATTCCTCAACCTCAGATGTTCTAGCTGTAAAGGCGACATATTTGTTTTTCTCATCTTTGTTGTATCTGTTAATATGATTTTGTTCATAAGCCATCAGATTTCCACGAAGTTCATCATAGGTCATCTGTTGCAGATCTCCATCTTCAAGAATAGCAGCTTTAGTTTTCCAAGCCTTGGGAAGACTTCTAATGAGTTTCCTGACTTGTAATCTATTAGAGTACACCATACCCAAGGATTTGAGTTCGCAAACTATTTTGCTAAATCTTGAGAACATGTCTTCTACGTTTTCATTCTCTACCATTTTGAATAATTCATATTCATTGACTAGTGAACTGATTCGAGCTTCCTTTACTTTGCTAGTTCCTTCATAAGTTACTTGGAGCTTGTTCCATATTTCTTTTGCGGTCTCGCATGTTGAGATGTTGTTATATTCTGCTCTTCTAACTATACAGTACAACAGGCTTATAGCTCTAGCATTAGTTTGAATTATCACTTGTTGGTCCTTTGTAATGTCAAAGGATTCTGGATCAAAAGGCTTATCAGTGACATCTTTTCTTGTGAGTCCGTGAATAGGCTTTGGACCCTTCTTCATAAAAATCCATGCATGTAGGTCATTTGAAGAAACGAAAATTCTGAATCTATCTTTCCAGTGAGAGTAGTGTTGGTCGTTGAAGTACGATGGTCGGTTTGAGGAATGTCCGTCTTGAAGTAGAGCACCAGAAATTTGATAGTTTGTCATGGATCTTTACTCACGTGTGGTTAAATACTTTATCTGTGAGACCTGATCTGATACCAATTGAAAGTTAAGAGGGGGGGGGGGGTGAATTAAAAATTACTTTAGTCGATTTCTTGTATGGAGCAGTCGACTCACCTGCAAGTTAGTATCACAGTATAAAATAAGAGTAAAAGTAGAACATAAATCAACACGGGATGTTTTTATACTGTTCGGTACACCGGTGTGGTGCCTACATCCAGTCCTCTTGGGTTTCAAGAGTTTCCTTTATAGCTTGAAGTGGACTTCGGTTGTATAGAGTTTTTGGATCTGATCCTATCTGATATGCAAATAAGAATTTCTTTCTTAACATTACCTCCACGTGTAAACCTACACTCAGAATCTTTCTTTCTCTTTTCTTTTCAATTGTTCACTCAAGTGTGTACAAAGTTTTATGAAAGATAAAAGAAGATTAAAATATAAGCTCAAGTGAAGTTGTGCACTTTTATCGGTTGAGGAGGGTCTTGATTTTATATGCAGTGAAGTGTGACCGTTGTAGCTCTAACATGAAAACCCAAGGCAGTTTCCTTCAATCAAGGACTTGTAATGTTTCCTTGATTGAGTGTCTTTTATCCTTGATTGAGTAATACCAAGTCTGCCTTGAATCAGAGTTTGTTGTTCTTGTTTCTTCGAAATCGTTGAATTGCTGTCTGCTTTGCTGCTCTTGATTCTTTGATATCTTTGAATTGCTGATTATGATCTTCTTGCTATTTTGAGAGGAGGATTCTGCTCATTCCTTTTTGGCTTCATTAGAGTTGATTTAATTATGGATTGGATTGATTTGGGTGAATAAACCTTCTCCTTGATTGACTGCATCCACTCTTCTAGTTTGATTGATTCGGGTGAATCAATCATGTCCCTGATTTTATTCCTTGATGCCCTGTGACACATATTGGTTTTGTCATTATCCAAAAATAGCATAAGTTAACAAATACCAGTTAAATCACTATCTTTCTATTCATCAATGCATGTACAAAAATACTATCCTAACTTATAAAAAAGAGATCTCTATTTGTGTTTTTCTTTCTCTATTCTAATGAATTACATGAAAGACTTGGAATGATGCCTCATATTTGATAATGAAATTAAAACTTTTCGAAGACACAAGAATTACAACTTGTATTGATTAAGTTCATTGTGCTATAGCCTCCTTTGCATCACTGTGTGTGACCTTGGATAAATCATCAAGATCACAAGTTTGTAGACTGATAACCACTTTTTGACAGCGGCCACATAGCAAAGGATGCTCAGTGAAAAAACCTACTTGAGGTGAATAATTCCAGCATCTGTCACATTTTGAGCCATTTGCACGAGATACACCAATCCAGATTTTGTCCCCTTCTGCCATGAGGGTCCAGTGTACTGAACATCTTTAATCCTTTGATCTTGCAAGGAGTTTAGAATCTTCACCTGCAAATATTGCAAGAATGTACTCATAAGACGTATAAAATCAAGAAAACCACAACATTATGCACTCAAAGAATACATTACAATTATGGAGGCCTAAACAGAGGCAAAGTATTTCACGTAGTAAGATTACTACCACACGTGTGTATCGGAATTCAGCTGAAAAGATGACCAATATTTGTTGCAAGTGTAACCAACCCAAAAATATGTATGATGGCAACTCAAAAGTAGGTGTTCAAGAGGATCCAATTCAATTTGTTTCAATCTCAAGTGAGCTTGGCAACAACATAGCGAGAACACTAAAAAGAGGGGAAGGCTGGTGCTCATAAAAGACATGTAAAGGACACATTTATACCAAGGCCTATAGAACTTTGAGCATCAGTCCTAACTATATAAAGTTAAAAAGAGTACTGCAGTATACCTGAGATGTTATAAATATGAGATGTAGATCATCTGCCTCATTCCTAGGTTCACTCATTTTGTTTAGTCTCTCAGCCAGGATTTCATTAGAACAATGGAGATACACCTTGGCCTCTAAACTGGAACCAATCAATTTTCCACTTTGAGCTACTTCTAATGCTTTGTTAACTTCCGTCCTAAGCTGGTCATAGTTGTTGAAATTGTCATAATCAGAAAATGATTAATAAAGTAGCCTGAAGATAGTGACAATTCAATAGAAAGCAAATAGGCTCTGTTTGGCAGCATGAATGAAACCACGAATAGTTTAAATTATTAAACAAAATAGAATCTGATGTAATGGACAATCATTTGCTCCCTCAAATTATTAAAGCCACCAATCTGCGCTGTGGATTTCTTGTATGGCATCATAGATAAACATATATCATCCTCCTTTGAGCTTACTTAAGCAACTGGTCGCCAGATTGGAATACTAGGCCAAACTTAAGTTTAACCAACTGGTAACAGATTAAAGTATTGGACCAAACTATGTAGGTCTCAGATGTATAGCAGTTACCTCAAGAATTTTTCCCCAAAAGTCAACTTCTTCCTCTGGAAAGGAAAGGTATTCTGCAGCTAGTGCAGGCCATCTTGACTCAAAAACAAATTTAGCAACATGCACATGATCTTCAGCAGTATACTGAAAAGGAAGATGCTGCC
>JAJONR010007155.1:0-35417 GCA_029582245.1 Solanum etuberosum
TCCAAATTCACGTATCAAAATGTATGATTATTCTATCTGATTGTTATCTTTTCCTTCTTCCTTTTCTTTTTTAACCTTTTTCTCTCTTTAGTTCATTATTTTTCTTCTTGGGCTGATTTTTTAGATGATATGAACTAAAAAAAGAAGTAAATGAATATATAAATAAATAAGCAATAATTTAATAAAATCAGAATCCACTCTCTAACTTTTATAACACGTCATATACAACTGAAATCCCTAGAAATACATATAACTGATTTCAAGTCAACAACAACATACCAAGTGAAATCCCAAAAGTGGGGCCTGAGTTGGGTAGAATGTACGCAAACCTTACCACTACCTCGTGGAGGTAGTGGGGCTATTTCCGAAGACGCTAAACTTAACTACAAGACTAATTTTTAATCTAGCATGAATCTAATATGGAAATTCCAAACATTCAAGTTAAAAGGATAGTAATGCCATAATTACTATTACAGAACGAAAAAAAGAAGCAGCAAATTGCAATATACCAAAACTATTAGTACTCTCTTACATATATTTTTTTTTAAAAAACAAATAATGCTAATAAAACACAAAACTCTAGGAAATCTCTCGAGTCTGAAATTGCTGCTTGTAGCAACTAAGCAAGATGAGAAGAATAACCAACAATAATTAATAAGCTTAGGAAAGAATGTTTTTTGATAACAATAATTAATAAGCTTAGGAAAGAATTTCAATCAGTTTACGAAAGATCGTATTCATCAAAATAACTTAGCTTCTGAACTCCTTAAATGTACTCACCAAAATTGCCGTTGCATTAATTTTCATTATTGATTACGTGAACAGATTCCTTATTAAAGCAAAATATAACAGGAAGTATGGGAAGTAATTTGTGAATGAAGCGCGCAAGTAGCAACCTGTTTATACTTTGAACACCATAGAGCTTCTTGACCATGGTATTGGTTACAGTTGAGTAACTTGGGATCTACTACATTTTTATTGAAGTGAAAGGAGAATCCAGCAAAACACATAAATATCTTAGCTTGGGGCTTATCCAAAGCTTCCCTCGTTCTAGTTTGGAGCCTATGAAAATTTATAGGATAGGGGATGTGAATCGTTTTGAAATTCATTTGAAGAATACCAATCCCAAAAATTAAATTTTGTAACTGATACAAAAACCAAACGACACACTTCTTTAAGTTTTTTAGAATAAGCAAATGGACATGAGATTAGTAGATAGTTTGTGTTTAGTTTCTTTTTATAAGTTAGTGTTAGTTTTGTTATGCACGTGAAAGGTTTGGGAGTCATGGATATTATTAAGGTTATTAATTAGTAACTAAAAATAGAAGCTATGGAGATCAAGAAATGTGAGTTATGGAGTATGATTTTTTTAGTGATAATTAATACTATTGAGTAATTATTTTAAGAGGCTACTTTTGAATTATTTTTTAAAATAGCACATTGTTGAAGAAAAATAAAGAAAAAGTCAAAAAAATGAGAAAAAAGATAAATCCAATTGGAGGCCATAGAGAGGTGTCACATCACCTTATCTATGTTTAGCTTTATATTATATATAGCTTTGTGGCGGGCATAGTTTACTAGGGTGAAAGTGTGATTCGTTCTATCAACCCTTTAATAGTTAAAGGGTTTAAATAGTGGATGCACGCGCAGTAGCACCAATTATGAGAAATCCACCGATTCACATGTGAGGTGTGTACAATGACAGTGGTGTACCATAGTCATAAGCTAGAAACGGATAAAGGGGGCATGAAAGTGGCGAGCTACAACAATGGTTAAGGAGACTTAACATTGCTAAGTTAAGAGATAACTGAGCATACCATGATGTTGTTAGGATCACATATATGGCCCTTGATAAGAAAATTGAAAAACAATAAACGAATGTGAAAAGTAGAAATGCAGTCTACAAAATGTAGCAATCATGCCAGAAAATTGCCATAAAAGGAATAAACAGCCCAAAACTAAACTCCCTATTTGATCAATTTTAAGGAAATACTAATCCTTACACATACTGGGCAGATAATCTGTAACATCCCAAAACAAATACACTCGTAGCATCCAAACCCATCAGAGGAAATACGCGGAAAATCCAAATGTCTAGTCCTTTTTTTTATCACGGCTGAATTTCCAGTCTTTAGCCAATATCAAAAGAGATCAACCAGATATTTGATTAAGATCCAAATTATTAAGCTAGAATTCGTGTACAGAACTAAATACTATTAAGTAAACAGAAAAGGGCCAAAACTACCCTCGAACTATTCGAAATAGAACCCATATACCTTCCATTTGTTTTTGGTCTCAGAACTACCCCTCCCGTCTAATTATTGGATCACATATACCCTCCCTTTTAACGGACTGCCACTTCTCACTATGTGGCGTCTGACGTGTAAAAAAAGTCACATGACTGTCACCCTAAGCAGACAAATGTGGATTAACCACCCACCCAGTAAATGCCCCGACTTCCCCTACCATTTAGAACCCTAATTTCATTTATTATCCCATTTCTTAAAAAAGCTTTCTTTCCCCATTTCTTCAAAAAGCTTTCTTCTCCACTAAATTTTAAAGCAAATTCAGAATGCTCAGATCCTGGTAAGGATTCATCATACTGATATTCGAAGACGGGTAAAAAATCTAGCCCAAGCTTCCAAATTCTGTATGGATGAAAAAGGGAACAGAATAAAGAAAACAGCATTCGGATTGATTTTTCGTTGACAAACTGACCATACTAGACTATAGCAGACAAGTAATTACTGGAGCTATTTGACGGACTAGATAAGGAGTACACACTTCTGAAATTAATTGGTGTTGACAGACCACATATTGTTGTTTTTCTCTATTGTATTTCACAAGCAACTGTAATGGTTTCCTGATGCTATAACTCAATAATGATTGAAGGCACAGAGAACACAGTGCCTTACTTGAGAACCATGGAGCAGCCGATTTACATATCCTCAAAAGTAGCACTATCAAGTCACTCCCAGTGTGGTGGGATTAGCAAAAACAATTATGAATTGATAGAACATTCTGACATTGCTTCAATATTTAGTGGGAAACAAATCTTTTTGAAGAAATGGCGGCAGAAAGCTTTTTTAAGAAATGGGGTAAGAAATGAAATTAGGGTTCTAAATGGTAGAGGAAGTCGGGGCATTTACTGGGTGTGTGGTTAATCCACATTTGTGTGCTTACGTGGACAGTCATGTGGCACATTTTTTACACGTCAGACGCTACATAGTGAGTAGTGGCAGTCCGTTAAAAGGAAGGGTATATGTTATCCAATAGTTAGACGGGACGGGACCGATAGCTTTGAGATAAAAAACAAACCAAGGGTATATGTGCTCTATTTCGAATTGTTTGGGGGTAGTTTTCATCCTTTTCCATTAACCAAATAATCCTTTGAAATACAGCACTTCACCTCCAAAAACTATACCTCATTGGATGTGTATAGTTGTTTCTGCCTTTTGAACGAATCTAGAACCTCAATTAGCTTTACAAACAAAACACAACATATATCTTCCCTAAAGATTCACCCTTTAAACCTCTAACAATAATATGATGCACAGATATAAAAGCACTCCTAGTCAATATTCCAACAACAACATTAACTCAATGTAATCCCACAAGTGAGGTCTTAGGAGGCTAGAATGTACGCAAATCTTACTTCTTCTGCCTTTGTGGGTAGAGAGGATGTTGATCATCATAACCCAATGACCTTAATTATACATTCTTCAATAAAATTCAATCTTTGACAATAAAATAAACTAAAAATGTCTCTAATATACTCTTAACCTGCTCATTTAGAAAATGCGGATCCTTGAAAAAAAAATTCAATCTCTTACATAAACATACCACTGAATCTGCAGAAGGGTATACAAAACGGATCTCACTTCCTCTACTTTTCTTCAATTCACTTTTCGAACTCGAAGCATTCTTGAAGCTGCTAACAGCTGCATTACGATTCCTTTAATTACCATTCCCACTTCCATTTTCACTCTTCAAATTTCTCCCTAAATTCCCAAAATCAAATAGATAAATAAACAAACGATTCTATAAATACACACAACATATACATATATATATGATTCAGAGAAAACCTCTTGAAGGGGGGAAATTGGAATCGCCCCAATCAGATAAGACTCCGCCTTCAACAAACAAGCCCCGACCCGAATAAGACGGGTTCCTGGGCTTCCGGGTTTTAGGTTTATTAGATCGTTTTCTGTTATTTCCTCCCATTTTATTCAGCTTCTCGTACGTCGGCGGTGTAAGGTGGCGAAACGCCGTGACGGCGGAGATCGGAGGCGAGTTTTCGATTGTTTATTGTGAAGTTAGGGAAAAAGGTTAAGGTTAAATTCAGTGTGATGAGGTGTATGCTATCTTATGGTGAGGTTGAGGTACAAGTGGTCTAATGCGCGGGGTAAAAGTTGTATAAATATTAGTTATGGGTGCAATGTGTAAATATTGAAAGAATATACTACGAGATATGCTAACCTGCCTCGGCGGTGAAGTACGTCTTGTCTTTTAATTTAATAAAGTATTAAGTAAGCATAAAATAACCAATATTTGAAACTATAGAAGAATATTTGTAGCTAAAAATATACTTTTTTATAAAATAATAAGAATCTTATTTTACAAATGATATTTGGTACCTGCAGTCGAATCTGATCCAATTTCATATTGTTATAAGGCCGAGTTAAGATGAGAATGCTCTTTTAATAAGATTTTCTTCTTAAACAAAGGTCAAATGCGAGACATTTAACTAAAAATAAAAAAATATTATTCATCTCATCGTAACAAGTGAGATTTGTTCCAACGGTTGAACAACTTCATCATCAATCGATAAGTTGAGAATTCGAGTCATCTGAATAAATAAGGTTCAAAAAGCACAAATCTAAAGTTGATGAAGGCAGGAAGAAATTGAAGAATGTCATTAATTTTGAATTACTTAAAAATCTTTTTCTTAGCCAGAAAACTTATTTTTAACTCACTTTTTGAAAATTAAACTCACAGTAAAAAATTGCATCGCTATGTTGTGAGCTAATATATTATTTCTTTGATTTGGTTCTTATGATTAAAAGGTTGCATCAAAATATCTTTTATTTTGGCTTTAACTTGAGGAGTTCATGAGTTAAAAATCAATATATATTGTTATGTTCTCGTGAAGGTTTTACTAAATCTTGTTATCTTTTATGATGAAAAATTAGAAAATGTTCATTTACTATATTCATGTTGTAAAGAAATAAATTTTTATTTGTAAAGAAATTTGGTTTTATTTAAAACATGGTCCTTAGACTTACAATGAAGAAATGTTTTCGAAGAAGACATATGGATATGAATAGGTTCTCAAACTCGTGAGATCGAATTAAGGGTGACAAGAAAATTTTAAATTTTTTTATAAAAAAAAAATAAGACAAGTCTTAATTATTTAGTAGGCTGACAATTTTAAGATTAATGTTATAAAAATAATCTTAAAAATATCAAATTTTATTATTTACGTAAAGACCTTATCTCTGATTTTCCTTCTCAAGCCCAGTACCCCTTTTCTATATGTCACCACCATGCTGTTCATTTCAGTCTAACTCATTTTAATCAATGTAAATATAACTCACTCATACAATAACTTCACAATTTTAATACCCTTTAATTTAATTCAATCCGCATATTTGATAACCCTCCAACATCATAAACCAAATAGGCATGTCAAATTAGAAAAAATGCTAAGGCAATTAGGCAACTATGTCATCTCACCTTGATTAAAAAAAAAAATCAAGTTTTATCACCAAAACTTTGAGATTTATTTTACTAAAAGTCATAAAACTCGATAGATTATTATTTTTGAGTAGATAAACAAGTTGGCACCTAAAAAAATTGTAACTTGAAGAGCTATGAGTCGTGAACTTTAGAGATACGTCAAATAAAATCTAAAATTTTCAAGAAACAGAAAGAAAATGTTTTTTCTTTGTTCTTTTTCCTTCCATTAATTAAAAAATAATAATGATGGTTAGGTGTATAACGACACTAAAGGGAAATTTCCAAGATTTTCGGAATATTATTTGCTTGTATCTTTTCTCTTGATAGCAAGTTAAGTCCTATACGTTTTTTCTTTTACAAAATCTTGAATCACAATATATGTACCTTTGGTGTTCAAATGTAGGCACATCATCTTTGTTAATTTTTGTTTTTATTAGAAAAAAATAGTTAAAATTGTTCGTTAATAATTTGGGTTAGATCTATCTTGCCATGACAAAAATGGGCATATATTTGCCTTTATTGATTAACGACAGAAGCATATATATATAGTCCTTAATTAGAGTGTTTAACAATTAGTGATGTTATTTGTCCAATACGTGAGTCTTTTTTATAAGAGAAAATAATCAAATTTACCTCAAGACTATATTTAATGGACACGTAATATTATCATATGTTTAAAATATGATAGATTTAATTCTAATTATTAACGGATGACAAATTAAAACAATTTTTCCTAATTTAAACAAAATTGAATGTTTAGCCCAACTTTTTAATTAAATGGTCTTTCAAGTACACAATAAATGCATACCCAACTTTTAGATCTTTTAAATATTCAACTATTAAACAAATGTTTTGATTTTTTTAACTATATAATTATACGATGGTTTATATTTCTTAAATGAAACGCTAACTTTGCATACATTTTTTGAAATATCTTTTCATCTAATTATAATAAAATTCCATATCTTGTAAAGAAATTCTTACCAACCGAATGGGCACCAAAATTGATGAAACAAATTAAAGGAGTATACTTATTTGGGAATTATTATTATTATTTCCTTTTTCTTAATTTTTCATCCAATGTTATATATGTATGTATATCGCAAGACTTATTTTTGAGAGCAGCATTTCTAATAAGATATTTTCATCAATGTTATTTTATTTTCTATTTTCTATTTTAGATATTACTATATCTCTATTTTAGACTAATTGTTAAAGCTAAATTTGATTCGATCAATTCAATATTTTAAAATTAAAATTTTAAATATTAAAAATTTATCATAAAGAAAAAACAAAAAACAATAGATAACTTGGGACGGAAATAGGGACTAGCTAGGGAGTAACAAAGAAAGTGACTCTTTATATTACATTAATGAGTTTTTATCAAAATTGTCCGTTATCTATAAAAAACATATTTATTTTGATCATCTAAATGATATGAAATCACATGACCGAACGTCTATTATTTAGTCCCTTAGGTTTGCTAAAGCGGAGCAACATTTGGTTTCACTAATGATGAATACTAAAAACAAGACTAATATTATCTAAATATTAAAATGGTTAGTGTTCATTTACCTAATGAAATGCTAAAATAAGTAGGTGAATATTACAAATATAATTGGATCAAAATGAGTGGCAAATGTTTTTTGAAAAATATTATCACGTTATACTTGCACATGGTCTACAATAAATATCAATTCCAAAGGTGGTCCATTTTTGCACTTTTTTGGGCAAATTATGATGAGATATCTGACAAAGAAGATGCTATTATTTTGTATATATATATATATATCTTAATTTTTGCATGTGACTTGTGATGTTTTATTTTGTTGTTGTTTTATTACTTTTTTCGATTGATTACTTTTATTAACTAATATAACTCATTTTTAGCTAACACGCATGATCAAAAGATTCAAATTTTGAACAAAAATCAAATGTAGCCTAAGCTGAAATTAGGGAATGTTGAACGAAAGTACTAATTCTAATATCTAACTCCATTGATCAATGTCTTTTCTTTTGTTTAATTTTCACCCTGATGTTTGTGTAGTTGTGTGGGGATTCGATGATTGGTATTAATGTCTAATAATGATGGTAGTGTGAAAGTTATGATGGTGAAGGCGGTTGGTGACTTGGTGTGGTAGTGACTAGTGTAGTGATAGTGATGATGGTTAATGCTAATACATAATTAGCGGTGTTGATGATGGTGGGGAAATAATATGTGATGGTTGACGATGTGTTGATGGTAATTGACGGTGATACTAATTGTGATGGTGGAAGTAGTTGATTGGTCGTAGGGTTGGTGGAGGTGACATCACTAGTAATGTTAGGCCTATAAAATTATAATTATGGAGGTGATAAGTGTGATAGTGACTAACAATAGTGGTTGACAGTGATGATTGTGATGACAAAGGTGACAATGACGGTGATAATTATGATGACAAAGGTGATTAGTGATAGTGAATGATAATTGTGAATAGAGTAGTGATCATAAAAGTTACCCACACAAAAAACCTCTTATTTATATTAAGACTTTGTTCTAGATATTAATGATCAAGATATGTTTAAACCAAATAAGTACTTAAATTTTACTGTAAATCTATTAATCACTTAATGACTTAATATCTAAACCATTTACATCCTCTATAAACAAATGAAGCCTAATAGGTTTGGTAGTTGATTTTAATTTGGAGATGAGTTATAAATGTTTTAAATTCTCCCTAAGTAATATCATTATGTATATCCTCCCTAAGTAATATCCTCTACATTATTAGTTAACTAATATATTTTTCGTAATCAAATTATCTCATATTTTTTTCTTTTTCAATAATGATACTTCAAGTGTTCAACTATTTTATGAAGAAAAAAAAGTTTCAGATTTATCTTTTATATAAAACAAGTACCGTCCTCAAATCAAGAAATAGAGTTAATTGTGCTTCTTTATAATTCATTTCATTAATAATTAAAACGACTTAAAACAATCAAAAGCGTAAATGGCATGAGCAAAGTCATAAAATAAACCACAATGCAATGATTAAAACGTACTTGAGAGAAATTTTGTTAATGTCAATTTCTTTTTCATTCATTACGTTATAAAATTACTCTTCGTTAGGAATCAAGAACAAAAATGAAACTTACTTCTTAATCAACTAATAATAGTAATAATAAACCTAAAATTTAACTGAAATTATTTAATTTTGGATGGTACATGACAAATTTGACCCTTTATTTAAACCATAATAATTTACTCACCCCACCCCCACCTCCAAAATAATGGTGGTTGAATAATGTGTGGTGGTTGGCGATGTGTTGGTGATAGCTAGCGGCAGTGCTAGTTGTGATGGTGAAGGTGATTGCTAGACTGATAGTAGAGATTGATCGAACAGTGTTGGCGGAGGTGATTTCGGTAGTAATGTTGGTGTATATAATTATAATTATGCAGGTGGTAAGTATGGTAGTGACTGACAATAGTGGTGTAACACCTCGCTATTAGAAAGAACTAGAAGGTGATTGCTAGAATGATAGTAGAGATTGATCGAACAGTGTTGGCGGAGGTGATTTCGGTAGTAATGTTGGTGTATATAATTATAATTATGCAGGTGATAAGTATGGTAGTGACTAACAATAGTGGTGTAACACCTCGCTATTCGAAAGAACTAGAATTAGGAAGAAACCGTTTTTGGAAATAATCAAATCTGGAAAGTTTGACAAAGTTAAGCTAAGCATGAGTTTTGGGTCAACTTCAAATGACCATAACTCCTAGCATAGGATGGGTTAGGTGGGCTACAAGATACCGTAGGAAAGATCTTTGAATTATCTTTCCAACACCACCGAGTTTGCTCATTTTCGAGTTCGTATGAGGGAGATATGCCCATTTGAAGTCGGGCTGTCTAGATAAGAAAAGTCAAAATCGGATTTTAGGAGGGTATTATGGTCTTTTCACTACCCAATTAATTAAATTCATTTTTGGTAATTAAGTTGAGGTCTAAACTGAATTGGTTCAGTTTACGCTTCATAAAATAAAGTTAGGGTTTTGAGAGAAGAGGAGAAAAGAGGAGAAGAAGCTAGGAATCGTCGTGTTCTTGAAGATTAGTTTGTGGATTTCACCAAGGGTTGATCCCTACGAGGTATGTGAGATCACATAGTGTTGGCTTCGTTCACCCACGCGCCAATCATGATTTAATTCAGCGGAATTATATTCTTGAAATTATAGAAATTGAGTTCTTGATGGATTTTGTTGAAGTTTTTATTGGGTTCTTGATTGTTGAAGTTGTTGAGGAGTTCTTGATTTAAATTCATGAAATTAGATGTCGTTTTGAGTAGATTCTTGCATATTTTGGTTATGTAGTCGAATCTAAGTGTTTGGGGAAGGAACCAATCGAATCTAGAGGGTTTAGAGTTGAAAAACGATCAGGAAAATTCATCAGATTTCTAGGCAGGGGTCTAGGGTGCCGCGCCAGCCAGAGCGCCCCACTTTCGGGTCTGTAGTTTGGGCTCTGGGGTGCCGCGCCAGCCAGTGTGCCCCAACCCAGACCCTGCAGTTTAGGCTCTGGCACCCCGCGCCACTCAGATCGCCAGGGTTGCCAGACATTCCACCATTTCCCACTTCTTTCCGTTTGAGTTCCCTTGAAACATGCCTATATTTTCTAATTGGTTTCTACACTCTAAAGTATATCTAAACATCATGAAATCATCCATAACATGAGATCATGAGCCTTGAATCCATAATTCAATTCAAGGAAAGTTAAGAGTCAAGTCAAGAGGAGTTCTTAGAGTCTTCCAAAAGTCATTTACAAATGTTTTAACTTTGTTTTAAGACTTGAGTTTTGAGTTGAGTAAAGAGTAAAGATTGAAGTTCATTTCTTCAAAAGAGTATATCGGGATTATGTATTCCCAAAGAGTAAATGTTTTCACATTTAAACAAGAAAGGACACACCGATTTCCAACAGAGCCTTTGAGCTAGTTTTTCAGTCAAGAGTAAATGTTGTCACAATTAAGCAAGAGAGGAAACTTTGATTTCCAAGAGAGCCTTTGAGCTAAGTTTTTGAGGAATTATCTCAAATCACAGAAAGAAGTAATGTTTTTAAACATATGAGCTAGTATATTTTGAGAGTAGTATTGAGCACCGATATAGGGGAGAGTTCAGACAATTCACAGCCCTCATAAACCATGTAGCCATCATGGGTAGAGAAGGGTCATACTTTTTAGATGATTCCTTAGTGCTTTTTAGCATAGACTAGTGGATCCACTTAGTAGTTAGGTTCTATACCCCTGGCAAGGTATAGGACGGCCCTGGCAGCGTGAGGCAAAACGATGTATCATCACATAGCTCTTAAGTGATGGTTGTCGGTTAGAGAAACTCCCATAGAATTATTTTGTATTCTTATATACATAGAGTTAATTGTATTTTTATATACAAACAGAGTTTATATTGTATCTTTGCATACAAACTGAATTACTATTGTATTTCTCAATACACAGAGTTGTTATCCATATTTTAAAAGCTTTTCTTTATATTGCATTCATATTATTGCTTTATATTGAAATGAGTTAAGTTGAGTTGAGCCTAGGTATGTTCTTTCAGTTCCTTTCAAGTTTATGTCTTATTTTAGAATTCCCCTCGCATGCTCGTACATTCAATGTACTGATGTCAGTTGGCCTGCATCTTTTATGATGCAGATACAGGTAACCAGGATCAGCATCCAGCGCATCGTTGGTTCTAGTTGAGCTCCAGACTTGTTGGTGAGCCTCCTTGCTTCCGAAGGACTCCTTTTATTGCTTTATCAGTTAGTTCATTAGGATGTCGTGGGTCTTGTCCCGACGTCCATCTCTGTTGTCAGAGGCTTCATAGACAGTTAGTTGATGTTAGTTCTTGAGTCTTTCCATTTCAGTTATGCTTGAGACTTGAGTTGCCACTTTGGCCAGTGAATGTTTAATTATAATACATTCCCAGTTATCTTTGAGTTTTCAGTTTACTTTTAAAGTACATTTATTTTGAGTAAAGTCTTCCGCTAAGAGTTAAGCCAAGCGAAGGGTTCTCTTGGGGCCAGCAATGGTTCTCGAGTGTCAGCCACGCCCGGGGTGTAGGCTCGGAGCGTGACAAGTGGTTGACAACTGTGGTGATTGACATTGATGATTGTGATGACAAATTAAGGTGGTTGGTGGTTGTCTACGGTAATAATGATGAAAATGACGATAATAGTTATGATGACAAAGCTGGTTAGTGATAGTAACGATGATTGTGAATAGAGTAGTGATAGAAATTATCCACACAAAATACCTCTTATTTATATTAAGACTTTGTTTAAAATATTAATGATCAAGACATGTTTAAACAAAACAAGGCTTAAATTTTAATGTAAACCAATTCACTTTATAACCTAAGGTCTAAACCATTATTTAGATCCTCCATAAACAAACAAAGTTGCACATGGTAAGAGTCGGATCAAAATGATCTATTATACACAGTCTTAACTCTTACCTGCATTTTGCAAGAGGTTAGTTTCCACGGCTTGAACCTATAACTTTCTAGGCACATGACAACAATTTTACTACTTACGCCAAGATTGCCTTCAACTAATATATGCATAATTTATAAGAAAAATTATGCATTATATTATACAAGATAAAGTAAAATTAGTAATACATAAATAATTAAACTCTGTATAATTAGTCTCTACATAAAATAGTACATAATTTTCTTAATAACTAATCTTCGTATTACTAATTACTAATATTTACTAGGTCTAAGTATAAGAGTATTGAAATCACCCCTGAACTTAACATGAATAATTAGTTTCATCCTTAAACTATCATCAATCTTAAAAATACTCTTATACTTGACTAAGTGATCTTAAATACACCCTCGAACAGTCGAACTACCACATGACATAGCTAGTGGTCTCAAACTCTTGTAGCAGCATGTAACTTTCCATAAAAAGTCAAAAGAAATGTTGAGAACACCCCTAAATTTGACGTGAATTTAGAGGTGTATTTCATCCATATATATGGTAAAATCAATGGTGTATTTAATGTTGTCAATTGTTCGAAGACAAAACTAATAATTTGTGTTAAGTTTAGAAGTGTTTTCAATACTTCTCTCTAAACTAATGCTTAAAAGAAAATCGTTACGTGATCATATAATAAGAATCATTAATTTTCTTTAATATCAATTTCTTATTCATTCATTATGTTATAAAAATTACTCTCATCTTGAAGCTTCATTAGGAATCAAGGACAAAAACAAAACTTATTTTCTTAAACAACTAATAATAGTAATAATAAACCAAAAAATTAACTTCATAGTAAATTTATTTAATTTTGGATATTACATGACAAATTTGACCATTTTTCTTTTTTTAAAACCAAATTAATTTAACCCACCCCCTCTCACCCCCACCCCACCCATTTCCCCTATATCTTCCCTTCAACACTTCTTACACCTTTAGCCATTTTTCAATCTCTCTCTTCACGAGATTTATTTACACAAAAAAAGTGTAATAAAATTATTGAAAAATGGCTACGGGAGCTGCCGGTGACGGACTATTCCGGGGAGTATTTGACGGATGTATTTCCGGTCACGATATGGGGATTCAACAGAGGCCGTACCACCGGAACTGTAGCTGTAAACTTCATAAATCTCGTGGAAATTGCTCTCATTCTTCTCGTTGTACCAACGTATCTTACCCGATTCGACGATCGTGGAGCGAAAGTTCTCTATCGTTGGCCGCCGGCGCTTCCGCCTGTGCCTCCGGTCATTCATCGATGTGCTCTTCTCCGGCTTCCGGCGTCGGCGGGTCGGATCTCACCGGAAAGAAGAATTTGGTTCGTTCTACTAGTGATGAATATGACGACGTCCTTTTGTTTAAGGTTTGATTGAGATTATTTGACATTTTAGTTTTTTGAATTAATATGATTAATTCATAAAGTACAAATTATTGTAAACGATGATTCAAAAAAAATTGTTTATTTATTTATTTATTTAATTTGGGGTTTTAGTGTTCATATATTAGAATTATGAAGGGGAAAAAAAATTGGACTAATTTTTCGTTTCTTTTATGTTTTTTATTTTTCTTTTCATGCAAATATTTCATTTTTGGAAGTATTATTTTTTCTAATTCAAAATTCAAAATCGATGATTTTATAACTCTATATGAACTATTGGTATTAAATTCATTGTACCTTTAAAATTAAAGGTTCCAAATAATATTTATCAAAATTATAAATATTGAAAATATTGAATTCAGATGAATGCATAATTAAAAAGGCTAACATCTACCTACAAGAATATTAAATCTAGTTTGAACTTATTACATTATTAAAATTATGATGATTTAAATTTAATATTTGTCCAAATTTTTGTAGACTTCATTTCGTGTTAATTTAAATGAACTCGTAATTGAAAAGCTATATCCGATTTCAAAATTATTAAATCTAATTTAGTACATAAGTTTAAATTTTGCTCCATTTAAGTGGCACATTTTCACATACGCATAAATTATAAGGTCAATACTAGTAATAAGATTTTTTTCTCCTTAATTACAGTGTTTCGGTTTAGTTTGGTAGCAATTTAACTATTCCATCAGATATATGTTATTTTTTTCTATAAATATTCTACTGATTCTATAATAACAATAATATATTTAATATAAACTCATGTCTTGCGAATTAAATACTAATCTCAAATAGTAAGGGTGTGCGAAAATTGAATAAATCAATAAATCGAACCTAAAAAAATACATAAATATTAAATAATAACATCAGCACCTTATTGATTATTACATTTGCCCTTTAACATTTAAAACATATTATTGTCTTTGTTCTTTTATTTATGTTGCATATAGTTCTTTTCATGTTAATTACTAATGCTTGCATTTTATGAGCATTACGTAAAGTTATATTATTATCTTGTTGAGTCAAAATTGTTGGAAAAGTTATATATTTATTTTATGAGCATTTTTTTATTGATTAAATCGAAAATCAAACCGTAAAGGACCAAAAACTGATTAAAAAAATATGTTATTGGTTTAGTTACATTATCATCATGTTGAGTTAAATTGTTGTAAAAGCCATATATTTATTTAATAAGCATTTTTTTATTGGTTAAATTAATAAATCAAATCTAATACATAAAATCGAACCGAACGAATCGACCAATGTACACCCTTACCAAGTAGGGTTATCTGTGCAAAATCTTGATATTTAATTGTGCGTATTTAGTTTAAATATTGTTGTTTAGAGATAATTTTAATAAAGTGCACCTAATTTTCAAATCAAGATCTAAATCTATAATACTCAACTTACAAGCTGTACTTTACACATGAATAGAACATTTCCAGGTTGTATTGAAAGTAGCACAGCACATGTGAGCACTAACTTTTTAGTTGGTACTACCTGAAAATGGTCGGTCCCTAATATTAATTGTTTGGACTAATTCAATTTATTTCAAAATATTTTATGTTTCTTATTTTTTTAAAACAAAGAAGAAACATTTGTACCTTTTTTTTAATTGATTTTTTAGTTATTGTCCCAATAAGTAGAACATGGCGGACTACATGGTTGTCAGGGTGTTCAATTGGATAGTCTTTGTCAAAAAAATATATCGTATATACAAGTAAAATGATATGCGAAGTAATTAAATAAGGAGAACTTTCGCATATAGCCACTCAAAAATAGCTTAATTACGCTCCATAGCTATAGAGAGGAGAGTGGCGAGCGAGATTGAGAGAAGGAGGAGAGAGGCGAGCGAGAGAGGGTAGAGAGTGGAGAGAAGCGAATCGTATATGTAATATCTATCAAAATAATTGTATATATGTAACTGATATACATATGTATTTGTATATCTGGCAAGCGAGATTGGGAGAGGGAGTAGAGAGGCGAGCAAGAGAGGGCAATAATGTGTATAGTTCGCGGGTACGTTTGTATAATTCACGCGTTTTGTATAATTGAGTAATACAAAGTCTGGATTTTATACAAATATGATAAAATTTGAAATAACGAATTGATACAAACATAATCATATGAACTTTAAACAGTTATACAAATTATATTATACAAATTACATTATATAAATTACATTATACAAAATTCGAAAACTACACATTTATACAAAGTTTAAAAAGTTATACAAAAAAGATTGAATGTATATGGTGATAAAACTGAAAAACCAAAGGAAATCATCGTCATATACAAATACAAACCATGGTATACAAATACAAATCAAACGAAGATTTGTTAGTTGCAAATTATACAAATGTGGCGAATTATACAAACGTGACTAATTATACAAATTTGAAGTCAACCCACATAATTAATGGTTAATGTTAGTCGCGAGTGGTAATTATAAAAAACTATAGCTATGATGACTAATTGAGTGGTATAAATTTGCTTAACCGCGTAATTTTTTCATTAAATAATATATTTTGGACACTCTTAACACAACACATGTTCGAATCTCAATAAAAACAAATAAAAAAAAATCACTTTTCAATACGAGCTTTTGTTATGCAATGTACAATATTAATCGCTTAACGTTAATATTCAATAAGTTAGTCTGAGGAATACAAAAAACATTGGTGCGATCAAAAGCAAATATTGAATTTAAATAAGATAAGTTTTTTTTTGTCCCTTATATTATAATAATAAAAATAATAGAAATGATCAATTCAAGTTATCAAGTAAGATATCAGTATTTAATGATTTTAAGTCATATGTATTGATGGTCTAAACTCTAAACTATATTTATAATATCAAGTTATTTAAAATGTAATTTCAAATAATACTTCGTATATTTTGACCAAATTTTTGAGAAGCTAAATTTATTTATTTTTTCAAAATCAAAAAAATATTTATTTTTGAAAGATAAGGTGTTTTTTCAAGTTTTTAAGAAAAAATGTACTTTAAAAACGTTATTTTTTTTCTTCATATAAACAATTTTTGAAAGTTTGATCTAACATGAATGGCATAAAATACCTTTTAAATATTGCCATAAATTCCTTTCAAGTTGTATCAAGCCAGGCCCTCAATATCAAGGTGATAAATTTTGATGGTGACAATTTCATTAAAAATAAAAACTTATTATTTTTTAAATTTTTTGACAAATGACAATTCGAAGAATTTTCTTTTAATTAAGGATTAAATAATTAAACACGTTTCCCACACACATTTTCACTATTCCAAAAAGTCAAATTTGTTCAACTTCCTATTATCTTTAGAGCTTCGTTGAACTATCTTGGATATTTCAAAGGCCAAGTTGTTTAGCAATTGGATAATGAAATTTTCTTTATAATCATGATGGTCAGATCCTCTTTCACATATTTTGATTATTTATAAGAAAATTTATCATTTTTAATTAATAATATGTATTAAGTAATTTCATCTTTTTACTACTAGACTACACCTTTAAATGCTGAAATAATGATGTAAATACCTTTTTGAAACAAACTAGCCTATGCTCATATATTGGACATTATTAGGCTTATTTATTGATTGATAATTTTATAAATTTGTTTTTTCAGATTTACTTGAGGGAATATATTGTGGAATGCAAGAAGCACAAAAAAAGTAAGTTGCAAACTACCTCTAACCTTCTTCTTGATTGTAACACTTTTATATTATTTTATCACTAATCATGCATAATTAGGTTAATTACAATGGAAAAAAATATCAATCAATCACCATGGCTAAGTCTATATGCATACATTCCATAGAAATAATAATTCAAAACGAAACCAAAATTAAGTTAAAGTGATCAACTTAATTTCACAACCTCATGACAATGAATAGGAAATGTTATGGTTTTGCCCTGATTTTCTTACCATATTCGAGTTTTACTTTTCCCTCAAAGGAAATATAAAACATTACAATAATTGTTTTTACTTTTTCTAAAAGAAAAATATAATTCTCTTCCATATTTGGTTTTTTTTTTTTTTTGAAACTTTATAAATGAAATACTCCTCTTCTCATACCAAAAAACACGACAAGAGTATCCACAATGTAATCGAATTTTGTTTAAGGAGAGATTTTCTCCCTACATGTTTATGCTTTTTTATATTAGTTTTCTATAGGTAGGTCATTTTACCAAATCATATTTAATAATATGTTTTTAGTATGCTTTTCTTTGTCTTCTGATTTATCGTCAACCTGATTTGTAATTGTAAATTTCCGTATGACGCCTTGATTCTTTCGGACCACTGGAGAGTGTTCCCAACGTAATTTTTGGGTGAGGTAGATATAATATTGTAAATTTGGGTTCGAGTATAGTGGTATACTTGGCTTAGGGTACGGTATGGAGTTGGTAGCCACACAAATAGGAGGGGTTTTCTTTTTTTGCATCTGTCGTGTGAACGATACAAATTATCCTCATAATAACCTGGTTATTGGTGAGGAAGTTAGAGGTGTTATGCAATCTGTATTCTAAACAATACTGGTGATAACAAAACTTTGCAGAAATAACAAATTTTCAAAGTTTAAATCACGCAGTGAAGAACAGAAATTAATTAACAAAAAACTAAAATCTGTAAAACGTACCAGAATCTGTATGAAACAGAATGGAAAGAAAATCGAGCCCACTGAATGCACAGTGTCCCCTTAAGAAAATTATTTCCCTCTAGTATCCGAGGTTTGAATTGGAATATGGTTAACCTAATTATTCCAAGGTTGATGATAAAAGAATATGCAAAGCTTACAAGCTAAGAAGAATAATATTTGCAGGGCATTGCTTCTTCAACTGGATGACACATTATTATTAGATAAAATAAGTGAACTCTTTTGTACGATGAACAGTTCCATCTTTGTTTCTATTTAATAACGTGAAAACAGATAAATTAGGAACTCTTTGGCTTCTAATGAATATTCATTTTTCTAATGGATAATATCCATATTTGATATAATTTTTTAAAAGTCATTTATCCATTTTTTTCAACAAGGAATGGATCTTGTTTTACTATGGCTTACAGATATCTCTTAATCTTATGAAAATTGTCACAGAAAGTGATTAATTTTACAAACTGATTAATTGTTTAGTGAATCAAATATGGTTCATTTTCTACGTCTAACATAAGGGTGACTCAAGGACAGGCTAAAGAAGCCTTAAATTTTAATTAATAAGGATTTTTATAGTTTCTTTTTGCATAATAAATTATATAAAAGACGAATAAAAATAAAAACTTTATAGAAAAAACTGCCTAGTCTTTATATTATAGAATTTTGAATTAAACTATTCACACCTTCATATTAGTAAATTAAATTTCATACAACCTCATCCAACAAAGTGTATTGCAAATAAATGATTAACACCTATTAACTTGATCTAATCTTGATCAATATAATTATTAGCAATAATATTATATTAGGTAAAATTAAAGACTTTATATTTTTGTTAATGATACTACACTATTTGTTTTAATCCATTAATTTTTTGAAAAGAACTAAATAACATTTCATAGTGAGGTAAGGTTATTATCAAAGTAAGAAATGCATCGTGTTTATGATAGAAAAGAACATGTTATCTCATTAAACTTGGCAATTCTATCGCTGCTCGAAAATTAAAATAACAAACAATTGTATCCAGAAGTTCTATCGAGTTTGAATATAAAAGTAGTGTAACTATTCTGTCTTGTTCCACATACCAAATTCTGGTGAACATTTTGAGTTGTGCACATCTTGGATCTATGTCTCACTACCAATATGAACATTCTGAGATGCATCTTGGGTATCTCAAAAGAAATACCCAAACGAAGATATGGTTGATTGATCCAATAGAATACTAGAACTTCAACATGTATCTTCTGCGACTCATTCTTGATTCTGAAGGCCACCATTCTTACCATACACATAAGAGTTTTTTTGGATTTTGGGATCAAATAGAATACTAGAACTTCAACATGTATGAACAAAAACAAAAAATAAATGTAAATAATGACTAATAGACAAATAACATAATTGATCTAATCCAAAAGTCTTAGTTCCGGCAATGGCTTCAAAATTTGATTCGTCCAAACTACACCTCCAAAAAGAAGTATAAAGCAGTCGTTGTCTAAATAAAGAATCTAACAAAAGTTAGGGTCGATCCCACGAGGAATAAGGTTCAAACTTTGCTTAATTGTTATTACTTTCAAACTTAGCTTAATTGTTATTACTTGTGCTCTTAGTCGTGTTATTTCCGTAAAGGCGGTTTTATAGAACAAATATTAATTGAAATGATTGCAAGTAACAATTATCAAAGTAACAGGATTGTTTATTGTAAAATCAATCAAAGACCCCAAGAGTCCTTAACTCAATAAACCTTATAGTAGTAACCTTGTCTAGTGTCTACCATGCAAGATAGGTACGTTATGTATCACCTAGGTGGATGGGAAGCTCAATAAGTGAATTTCACCATGCAACTTGGTCTGTCTATGGGTGTATGCTTTACTAACCCTTACCCTTGATCCCAAATTAGTTATCCCTTGGCCCGTTCAAGCTATTAGATGAGAGTTGATAACCTCAAATCTTCGTTGTATAATCTCTTTTCCCATTCGTTACCCCCTTGATCCGGCGAGTAGGAATAAGAGATGTTCTAGCGTACGCCTCCGTTAAAAAGCAATCAAAGCGAAGAGAGAACTAATACATGCATGAACACTATTCAAGAATTACTAATTATTAGGTCTACGTTGTTAATTCTTCATCGTTCCCACAACCCTAGTTGTGAATTAACTACTCATAGTTGTTTGATCACAATTCATAATTATTGAGTTAAAAGAAATCATGAACTTACCAGATAAACGTTTGAATTCGAAAATCTTGAATTGAATTGCAAAGTAATAATCAAAGATAAAAAATTATATTAAAATTCAATGAATTCAAGAATTATAGCAAAAGTAGTTCGCTAATAATTCTCAAACTCCAAAAACGAAGCCTAAGAAAAGTATTTATAGACATTTAATCCTAAATAAAGCAAATCTAAAAAAAGTATGTTCGGCAGTATCTACGGCTCATGATATATGAATCGTAGCCCCTTGTACGACTCATGGAGTCCTTTCGTGGAAGGCAATGTTTGATCAATCTCCAAGGCCTCTTCTATTGACATGATCTATCGGTTTGTAAACCAGTGTACAGTCCGTCCTGATCAATCGTGGTCTGAGTCCCAAACCTTCACTCTCTGATAATAATCTATGACCCTCATATACGACTCGTACAAGTTTCTACGGCCCGTCAATTGCATTTGTAGTCACAGACTAGACTTCACTTTTCAGGGCTCTCATTCTACAAGTCCTTCTACGAATCATGGTCCATACCACTGCTTGTAGAAAGCCAAAATACTGCTGCCAACATTATCTTCTATATCCAAGTTGCCAAAACCTATTTTCCTGCTAATCAAAGATAAAATACAATCAACTCTATGTTCGCAACAAATTTTCGTATTGTAAAAATTAACTGCAAGCAAAATAAATAAAAGAAAAAATGTGATTTTTGTTAATGAATCTTGTGAGTACAATTCTGTTGTTCTCTTGATTCTTCTCTCCTAAGCTTCTCTGTGATTCGAGGGCCTTCAGTAGCGTATTTCTCGAATGTAGGATGGTGTAGACCTCCTTGAGATGTATTTGATCTCCGGGAACGTCGAGAAGCACTTCGTCGTTGCAAGTCGATCTCCGGAAAGAACTCTGTTGACCGCTCCTTCGAAGAGCTATGTAGCTGGTGTTGTAGCTTTCTCCAATTGCAGAATGCTTGTTGAAGATTTTTCTTGATGCCCTTAGAATGTCATGTACATCCCCTATTTATAGTTGTAGGGGTGGACAAGATTTGCATATGATTGGCCAAAGGATGTCATTTTGACACTTGGCAGATTGTGATTGGTTTTTGCATTTGACTGAGAGTACCACCTCATTTGGACACGTGGCGTCACCTTGTTGGTCTTGAATGCCTAGTCACTGTGACATGTGGCGTGGGATTGGGCTTCGGGGTGAAATGGACCTTGGACTTGAAGTTAATAAAAATGGACTTATTTATTTGTAAATCCCAAATTAATCATTCAACCCAAATAAACATGAATTTAATCCAAATTTCGTATGAATTAAATCCAATAAAATTTCTGTGTCTACACTCTACTAATAAATACTTAAAAGACTCGCAAAATCCCAAGTTTAAAGTATTACAAGAACCGTAAATCCACGGTACATCAATAGGATTACTGAAAGAGTTGGGATTGGAAACTAACAAGCTTGTAGAAATTTACAATGATAGCCAAGCAACCATAGAAATTGGAGCAAATCCTGTTTATCATGAAATGACACAACATATCGAAATAGACTTTGTTCAATGCAGGTTAGTTAATTTGCAAAGGATTATCAAGCTAAGAATATTATTTCTTTCGTTGCATCCCTTTTTCTCACTAATGACACAATTGATTTGCTTGCAGTGACATGGAAGGTTACTTTTGTGTTCATATTTGTAAAGATAAAAGTTATTTCCACTTTATGTATCCATATCTAAGAGAACTAGAGCAAAATACGTGTGGCGAGTAAAGGATGATTTCACTTTCAAATAAAATAGTACAAGTTGTAAAAATACAATAGCTGTATAAACTTAAAAAAAATCTCTCCAAGTAGAATTCAAATCTATGACCAATTGGTTAACAATTGACGTCTATCATTGAGCTATTGAGGAACAACAAACTTAATATTGGAAGTTGACTCTTCATCTCATACATTAACATCGAAATAAAAAGGACATGATATACTTAGATACCTCAACTTTATTTGTTGATTGATTTTTGAAGACAAGCATACAGACATTCACACATGTTCATTTGTTTTTTTCATTTTCAGCTAGTTTGGTTGCTTCAAGACTGTCAGCCTATTCGCTTTGAGCCGAAGCAAACGCTACCCATGAAAAGCCTTTTCCTTTGTAAACAGCATCTAAATGTGTAATGGTTAATACATATAGCATTAACATGGATGAAACTTAGCATAATCATGAGGTCTGGAGAAAACATTAACAATAAGGACTTCCCTGTTCAAACCAGGGTGTTATGCTGTAATTAAGAACCAAACAGAACATAAAAAAATATTCTAGAAACTGATGAGTGAAGTTCAACTGAACTTGAGGATATTGATTTCATGGACAAAGGAGAGAAGTAAAGCAAGCCAACATGCTAAAAGACCATGATTTACTAAAACGAAACAGATACTGGAACCGCTTTAGCCAGATGATGTTTTCTGTTTGAACTAATATCCGAAAGAATAAAGAAGCCAATGACCAGTACAACAGCCAAACAAACTTTACCTCCACACTACTCTCTTTCTATTTGAATGGTTACGTGGCTAATGTTATATTCCCTCCTAATATAATCAACCACCTTATCCAGCACCATGTCAGCATCGGCATCAGGTTTAATCTTGACATGGCAAGCCAAGAGTACTTTCCCGACTGTAATCGCCCAAATGTGCAATTCATGGATTGCAACAACCTCCTCCATCTCACAAAGCCCCTTCTCAAGCCTTGTTGCATCAATTTCTCTTGGTGTGCTCTCCATTAATACTTCAAGAATACTCCGAATCATCCTAATGGTTGTGGCAAGAACAATGACAGAGAAAATGAGAGTGCAAATTAGATCAATGATTTTCCACTCTGGTTTATACCATATAATAGCTCCTCCAATCATGACCCCTATGCTCTGAATAGAATCTCCTAGTACATGAAGATAAGCCCCCTGAACATTTATATTCCGCTGCTTCTTTTTCTTTTCACCTTCTGAAACACCTTCACCCTCACAGGAATCCTTAAGTAGAGGCACAGTGTGAGCAGTGTCATGTGCATGGATGTGTTGATCTCGGTTTGAAGGTCCCTCATTATGGTGATGGTGTCGGCTAACACTAATTCCATGTATATGTTTATGCTCACCGGGGCCGTGTTCATGATCACCGTGGCTATGAGCATGCTCTTCGTGACTATGACTGTGTTCAAGGCCGTGGTCATGACCGTGGCCATGATCATGACCTAACAAGAGTGCCATGATGAGGTTCACTCCTAATCCAAACGCAGACACCACAAACATGAGGAAGCCTTTAACTTCACCTGTATCATGTATAAGTCGAGCAATGGCTTCATAAACAAGGATCCCAGCTAGAAGCCATATCATTTGGATAGAAACTAGTGCCCCAAGTATCTCAATTCTAAAAAAACCATAGGACTGGCGTGGATTAGCCTCCCATCCTGATGCCCAGAGTGAAAACAAGGATATTGCAAAAGCTGCAACATCTGACAATAGATGAGCCGCATCCGTCAAAATTGCAAGACTGTTGGCTTTAATACCTCCAACAACCTCGACAGCCATAAAAATGATGCAAAGGACAACTGCAATGCACAGTTTCCTCATAGATGCTGATCTCTCCTGTGCATCCTTAGACATGGTGTTAACATCTGAGAATCCACACGGTGCTGAACCACAGATTTTAGTCCCCTTCTCTTGACCTGTTATGTCAACACTTACCTCAATTACTTGTCCATGTTCCAGATTCTGCGTATCCATCTGAAAAAACAGATTTATAAAATCGTCACTCAATAACAAGATAAATGAGTCTAACTGTCTAATCTGTCCCACATGAGCCATTGGCTTATTCTAAATCATGATAAGCCCAGATAGAGTTAGTAGTACTCCGTCTTTATACATAAAACGACAAGCAGAACAACAAATGCACAGCTCGAACAAATTAATCAGTGTCACTAGCTAGGAGGAGGCAACTATAAACATGGACCTAGAGATTTCAAATGACAAGCGGTAGATTTGTTTCAGTAAATACAAGTGATAGACTGGAGGCACTAGAAAATTCCTCTGCAGAGTTCTATTAAATCTGAACATGCTACAGCTCATAGACTATGTCAACAAAAAGAAAGTTAATAACAAAGGTGTTCGTGTTATCAGGCCTCAACTTATGGCATTCATCTAGTTGGAGCAATCTACAGCAAAGAACATTTTCATAAGTATAATGTGTGACTAAACTTCCACAGAGAAAAGCACATGCACTTAGATACTGGAATCAAAATTTAACACTTCATTAAAGTTTCGGATATTATATAGATGGTTCATACCTAAAGTTTTTACTGCATTGATTCATTAAAATCTTGCAGCTCCAGAATCGTTAATCAAAATAAACAGCAGTGGAACTAAACACTTTCCAAACTAAAACCAGACTCAAACTTAGTTCAGTCCCAATAAGTCTGAACTACAACAACTACTACTAATACAGATTTCAGCAGCAACAGTGCAAATTTCCATTCACTTCAACAGCATGAACCTTCTACTCCCGATTTGTAACAATTCCCAACTCCAATTCAGTTTAAAGCTAAAAGCAGCAATTTTATATTTCCTAACCATATCTGACCACAAATCAGCAACCAAAGGGAACTCTTCAATCACAGCAAGGAATTCCACTAAAAAACAGTAACACCTTGATGGCATTTACCTTTCCAAATTGAAGTCTAGCTCAAGTTGAACTCTCAATTAACAACACCCAAAAGACCAAAACAAATCCCCATTTGGAATTCAATTCCAGAACAAGTTCCTCACAATCAAACTAATTGTCGAAAATTACAGGTCAAATCTCAAAGAAACCAAATTCTAGTTCCCAACAACAAGAACCAATACAACTTTCAGTTCACAACACAGTAAAAGACAACTCAAAACTTGATTACTAAGAGCTGATAACACAAAACAAGATGAAGCATTAACACAGAATTCGCTAGCGTTTGGTCATAGTATGTCCTAAAAACTAGCTCAGACCAGGTTTTGGGTATTTGGGACTTCCACTCGCAAAACTTCAATTTTCAAGTTTCAACTTCAAAATCTAACGAAGAAGCAATCAAAGGGGGAAATTGATGCACATACCTTGACCCCTATAAGTTTGTCCTATACACCAGCAAGAAAAACCTATAGACTGAAAAAGACTTCAGATATATAACTCTGCATATGTATATGTAAATACGCTGAAAATCATGAGCTTTTATCAACCCAATGTTTAAAGTACATTCAAGAAAAATGCACATCATTAAAAACAAAGATAGGACCAAAAGTAAGGCCCAAAAAAAAAAAAAACTGACACAATGATAGCAATAAAACTTGAAACAATTCTCCCAATGCAGTCAGTATAAAAAACACAAAAATCCAAAAGTCAGTAACCATTCCACCTAAAAAGTGCATCATACATATCTTAAATCAATCCAAGATTCAATTACAACAACAACTACAATATATCCAATGAAATCCCACAAAGTAGAGTACACCAAATCAAAGAAGGCATAAAAAAAATGACTACAATGCAATTATCGAAACACAATAAACATCAAATGATAACAAGATTCAATTATACAAGTGGAGAGTCAGACCTTACCCCTGCCTAATGGAGAGGCTGTTTCCAGAGACCCTTGACTCGAGTACAACAAATCAAAGTAGTTACAAAAAGTGAAAATGACAATAAAGAAAACAGAGCAACTCATAAAAAAACAGCAATGCAATAACTGAAACACCATAAAACATAAACAACAGATTCTAACAAGATTCAATTACAATAACAACAAGAAAGAGAAAACTAAAGAACCCTCCAAACAGAAAACAAAATTGAAGGGGTACCTTATAAATCTGAGCTGAGATTTCAAAAGGGTATTAGAAAGATTGTATTTTTAACCGACCCAAATCATCAAATCATCAAATTCACCAAATTTAGCTACGGTGGCTTATGCTATATAGGCATAAAATGGGGTATATACCCTATATAAGAAGGAGAAAAAGGGGAAGAGATAAAAAGGGAATCAGAGAGATGCAAAAACCCAATCGTATATATTGGGACGGCCACAATGGAGATTTTGGGGAAGATTCTTTCTTGGGTTTTGTATAGGAACTTGATAATATTTTTGACCAAAATTGAAGTGGGATATTTTGTGGAGGATTGATGTGAAAAAAAGATAAAAATAGTTCCGTCTTATATCGTAACTAGTCTCTCTACCTAATAAGTGTATGTGTATATTATATATTTTTTTATATATTTCTCAACTCACGTAAGACGCACTTGTCTTATATGACAAAATACATAAAATGCGCGTGTGTCCTATATAGCGTGTGAGGTGCACGCGTCATATAATCGCGTAAGTTGCACCTGGCAAATTGTGTGAGATGCACACATTCTATATGACAAATTGTGTGAGATGCGCGCGACCTACACGAGATTCAATATGTGTTTACTTGTTTAATTTTATTATAATTTAAGTACTTAATTGTGTGGACACAATTGAAATACCTAGAAGTTAACCGAAGCCAAATTAAACATATTTTTGTATTATGCATTTTAGAAAAAATGTGTAAAAAAAAAAGAATCCAAAAATATTTTTAAAACTCTCATAAAATGTTAGAAATTGCAACATACTTGGGGCCCGTTTGGCCATGTGATATGGTATCATGATATGATATCATAATATGGAATTATGAGATGAAATTGAAGTTTTGTTTGGACATGCGATATGAAATTTTTGTGTTGTATATTTTCTCATAAACATAAGAATCTCATAGGTTGTAAAACTATTCAAATAACAAAAATTTATAAAATCGCATAATAAATTATTACAAAGTTATTTGTTCTCCACTTAAGTAACTGTTTCATCTAACTTTAATTCAATAAAAAAAATTGAACATAAATTGTAGTGTACACTACTTTAATATAATCCTCCCACATAGTACGAACAATTTCCTCACGTTGAACTTGCATTTCTCGATCATGTGACCGAGAAGACGAACCAACATTGTTACTTTGAGTTGTAATAAATACAAAACGGTAGAAGTAATAAATTAGGTGTTAGAGTAAATGAAGAGAATAAATTTATTACTCAACAATCAGTTGGCGTGAGTTAAAGTGACTATATGTTGGTGAGAATAATAAATTTTATGTCGGTGAGAATAATAAATTTTAAAAAGTAATGATGTGATTATAAATTTTATTTACATATGAAATAAATGGTTCGTAGATATAAATGTGGGGCTGTTTTAACAAAATATAAACTTGTGGATCAATTTTTGTATTAAAAATATCTCAAATCATGATGTGGAATTTCATATCACGGTTTTGGAGAATATGGAATCACATCTCATGATATGAAATTATGAGATAGAATCAGCGTAAAATCGCATGTCCAAACGCTAATTTCATCTCACGATTCCATATCGTGATATGATATCGCATGACCAAACGCCTACTTATGACAAAAGAGAATACATTCAAGTGGTAATTTTGAACCTATCCAAATCATAAAGTATTTTAGGACTAAAATTATATTTATTTGACAATTATACCCTTGTCGACCTTATTTCGAATTTTCACTATTATGTCACTTGTCACATTCGTCCCTTCATTATTGAGTCCACTTGATAGACAAACTTTTTTGTTTTGTTTTTTTATTGGTTCAATATTCGTATGGGAGAGTTCAATTAATTTGAATTTGTACCGCATAAGATTCTCATTCAAGAGAAGCATTTTTTATTTAAATTCGAGATTTCTGATTAAGGAAAGAGTAACTCGTTTGTGGTACAAACTCAATTGAGTATATATTTTTTACCATTAATTACGGTTTCCGAATATATAATTTAAAAAGTGGTTTGAAATTAGTGTTTTAGTTCATATTTAAAGTGAAAGTTGAATTGTTATTTTTTTGGTTCCCACCCGATATATGTCTTGTACCTATATTGGAGTCTAGTTAGTTTTGTTTTTGGTTCTCTAATTAATAATAATAGTATTATTTTTGATATTTTTATTACTTTATAAGTGTACTATTTTTCTTATTTATATATTACTTTGTCTCGTATATCTATTATTATTTTTACTCCTGCTATTGTTTATATCTTCTTAAATATTATGTTTTTGCTTTCTTTTCGAGAACATACTCTCTTATTCCTTACAACAAAGAATATTCCTTAATCTTTTATAATCTAAACATGAGTGTCATTAATAATAGTAGTACAATTTTAACTCTCCAAAATATACTAAATGACAAGAACTTTTGGATTAATTTTTTTTATTTCTTACTCATTGTTTAATACTTATATTAAAATTAAATTAAATTAGAATGCGCTTATTGCAAGATTCATTTCTCGAATAGAGAGGAGGGCTCCTAACAAAATCTTTTTAAATAACAAAAGACTCAAAACCAAAAAATTTAACTAAACAAAAAAAAAAATCCAATCATCTCACCATAATTTATATCGATTCGAATTGATTTAGATTTTTGTACTTAAAAGAGAGAGGTACACATTTAAATTGCATTACTGTTTCAATAATTGAACGGAATCTGTGTACGTCATCAAATGTGAAAGAAGACAATAAGCAATAACTTTCCACCTGTCATTGTCATAGAGTAATTAAGTCAAATCTAGTTAATTACACAATTTATTTATTTATTTTTTAAAAAGGAAAAAATTATCTCCTCCAAAAAAAAAAATTAATTAGAAAAAGTTTTTGACTATTTTAAGGTGTGTTTGATACGAAACAAAATATTTTCTTCAAATAAATTATTTATTTACTTTTTAGTATATTATTTGATAAGTAAATTAGAAGATATTATTTTAAGAGCATTTATATATTATCTAGTAAAATATTATAAAAACGAGATAAAGTGAAAAATATTACTCCAAACATATTTATATGTTATCTATTAAAGTACTTATTAATTATTTACGATCAACTATCCAAATAAACATCGTTTTCTTTTTTAAAAAAATGGTAGACAATTATAACGTGAACTCCATGTGTTTTTTTCTTGTGGCAGACAACCATAACGTCTACGTTATAAATCATAGGTATCTCAGATTACTTGTCAATTTATAAAATCAAAATAGAATTAAGTATATTTTCTCATTTTATTCTTACAATTAAATTTTTTCAACTTTATGAAAATGTTAACAAGTTTAAATTTCAAAAATATTTCTTAAAAGGTAAATTAGTAAAATTATTTATTATTATAATTTTCTCAAGGGGCGTGTGTAAAGAAAAAAGTTGAGTACAACTAATATGAGAAGGAGGAAATAATATTATATTATTGATTTATTGTATCAATGAATCTTTATAAAATTATATGTATTTGAAAATTTAAAATATTATTATTTATAAAAAGAAACATAATAATATGTGATTTATCCATACGATACTTTATGATAGTTTGATACTTTGTTTATGAAGTATAATTTGAACATTTGGTAAGATTGCATAAAAATTAAAAAAATTAAAATATTTTTCACAAATTATATGATCTTCATGTTGATTAAAAAAAATTACAACTTTGAAAATCTACATTAAATGCATAAATAAAATTTCAACTTCTACCAAAATCAATAATTCATGTGTCAAACGCCGATTAATATATCTATATTTTTATAATAATAATAATAAAGTAATAATGGATAAAATAATTGTAATTCGCCCTTTATTAATATAGAGGCTCATAAATGATTTACACCTTATTTTATTTTATTTTTAAAAATGTTTTGCACCTTAAAATCTTCTTAGTTTCTTTCAAAATCATCACTAATCCCATTTTTAATTATTATAAGGACAAAATTAAAAAAAATAGAATCAAGGAAAACCATCCACATATAATAAAGTAGTTTTTTGTCACCTCCTTAATTCACTAATTACCTGATAAAAAGAACAAGTCAAAATATATTATGTGTATTGGTGTGCGTATTACTAATACATATAAATTCATAGTATTAGTAATGTATACATTAACATGGTTAAAGGCACAATCATCCCTCAAAACTTTTTCCACATCCCTTCCAACATATTTGTGGAGGATGTTTTAGTAAAATAATATTATTTTTAGAATTTATGAAATATATGTTATTTTCCCTAAGGTGTTAATTATCCTGATTTGTATTTACTTTTACGTCATTTTCAAATAATATATGTTACTTAATTCCTCTATTTCAATTTATGCGGTATTAGTAAAATTTCGAGAGTCAATCAAAAATTTTATATATCTTTTAAATATTTTAAATTGCTACCTATTATAATTTATAATATTTTTTACAAAAACTTTAAATATATAAAAGATTACAAAAATACAAACAAATAACTCAAGCCTTTTTTTTTTATATATATATAAAAATCACCTAATGAATTTGAGCTGCAGTGTTTGGTATGAAGAAAAATATTTCCCATGAAAAATGTTTTCTTGGAAAATAAGTGAATTTCTCACTTATTTTCTAATGTTTGATTAATAAATTAAAAAAAAAAATCTTATGTCAAGTGCATTTATATGTTATCTAGTTAAACATTATGGAGACAAAATAAGATGGAAAGTGGGAGTTTGAAGGTGGCAGGGGAATGGTCGAGGGTGAGGGTTGAGACATTTTTCATTTTTCAAATTAACTTAATTGTTCAATTTTCGAAACTACTTTTAGAATGTTCTTCTAATTTTACCCTTCATTTGTTAGTATTGGAATTAATTATTACCTCTCCGTATAACAATATTTGTTCACTATACTAAAAATAAATGTCCAACAATACTTGTCCACTTTATGAAATTCATGGATAATTTTTTAGTTCCTAATTTACCCTTATCATTAGTTATAGTCATTTCACTATTACATTTTTCAAGACATTATATTTATTATATTCAAAGGGTGATATAGTAAAATTACCCTTCTATTTATAGTCCCTTTGTCCTTAATTACTTGTCCACTTTTGAATTGACACACCTATTAAGAAAACAATAATTGACATAGTGAATTTATCATTTTACCCCTATTAATTATGAAGTAGATGAATTAAAAACTTAAGATTTTCAAGCTCTTATCTTTTTCAAAGTAATTAATTGAGAGTATAATAGGTAACAAATAATAATTGTCCTTTCTTGATTTGTCAAAATGTAAATGTGGATAAGTAAATGTGGATAAGTAACTAGGGACAGAAAGAGTAATTTCTTAAGAGGTGTGCCAAGTCAATAGTGAATAACTATTGTTGGACAGAGGAAATAATTAATGTTTAGTTATTTTAATCATAAATTTGATAATAACTAATAAGGATAAAAATAAAATATTATACTTAATTTATTTTTTAATCTTCTTTTCTTAAAAGACGTGAACACAATAACAATTTAATTAATGAAGAGAGTATTTTGACCACCGTAACAAACACATAGTACTGCCAAATGTTTAGCCCTTTCAAGATTCTGTAACCACCTGGGTTTTAGTGATATTATCATTAAGTTTTTTTCTTTGTTTTTAAGTCGATCATCTTATTTAATTTTATTAAAATGATCAAATTACCTTTTCATGTCAAAGCAGATACTGATCCGTTTATTTTTATTCGTCATGTTACGTTTTTCAAAATTTAATTTAACTAATTTTTAAAGTTAAATTAGATTACGTTAATTTGATATTTTAAACAAAAAATTTAGATATTCAAAAATTATGCGAAAAATACTATAAATTATAACTTTTTGTATATCAATATGATGAAAAAATACATAATAAATTTTAGTCAAAGTTTTTATAATTTGTTGTCTGCTTTGGCATGAAAACTCCCTCTTATTAGATAGTTAATTAATCTGTGATCACTTAGATTTTAGTGACACTATCATTTAGTTTTCTATTTCGTTTTTAAGTCAATTATTTTATTAAATATATTTAAAATAATCAAACTATCTTTCCATATCATATCCAGCATTTATATACCGGAAAAGGGTAATGAAATTTGGGCTGATGGATTTTCACATTAGTTGGGTAGGATTTTACTATATGGGTCGGATATAATACTAAATAGAAAATATTTTTTTAATTTAATTATAATAAAACTATATACATATGGAGCCATGTAGGCGTCACGTGGACTAGTAAAAATGATGACATGATAAGTTAACTATATAAGGGCAAATATATACCCAAAGTTGGATGGTAAGAGCAAATATATCAAAAAAGGTATGACGAAGGATAAATATGACCCTTTTCTAAAAGTACAAGAACAAATATGACACTTTTCCGTTTATATATTGATCTGCTTCTTGCTTTGGCATGAAAACTCCCTCTTATTAGAGCAATTAATCTGTAACCACTCGGATTTTTGTAACATTATTATTAAACTTTCTATCTTGTTTATAAGCTAATCATCTTATTTAATTTTATTTAAGATGATCAAACTGCTCTTTCATACCAAAACAGGCATGTTGACCTACTGCTTTGGCATAAAAACTTTTTTTTATTAAATATTTAATACTTTGCTTTCAACTAATCACCTTATTTAATTTTATTTAAAATGATCAAATTGTCTTATTTTACCACATCAAACATGTTAACCTGCTGTTGACTAATATAGCATATCAATTCTCTAAAGGTTGAAACTTTTTTATTTTTTGTGGGATAAGTATTTTTTTTTTATTCTTTATCTCAAAATTTTGGGTTTAATTATTACTAGGTACAAAGTTATTTTTATCATAGAGCTTTCATTCTTAATTAAACCTAGATAAAAAGAGGAGAAAGTTTTGATTGTTTCTCTTGATAGAGAATCATATGATATCCCTCCTATATTATATTGAACTAATAAAAAAAGATAGGTCGACACTAGAATTCTAATTTTTAAATAACTTTTTTTGTTAATTATAACGCACACAATTAAATTTTCATCTTGTTATAATAAAAAAATATTTTTTAGTGGCAATAAATATATATATTTTCAAGAAAGAAAGCAAAAACATTTATCGGCATTAGTTAGTTGATATTGGATTCAATATCGGCGATATTATGTCGTTATAGTATTTAGGGACATTTGCAAATAATATTAATTACCGCTAAAAATACATATTTAACAACAACTAAATTATTAGTATCAATTAATTACCGCTAAAAAATATTTTTATACAGTATTTAAGTCCCACCCAATTGCTTGCCTGTTAACACCTGGTCAGTTTGAAAAGTTTGTGTAAAATTGAAATACTACTAAACTTAAATCAATAATTGACATGTTCAATTATTGATGACTCCCATTTAACCAGTCTATTTAGTGGTAATATATTCCAAAATAAAGACAAATAATAAAAAATAATCTCAAACATGACATCCCAACTACTTCTTACTTATAAGTCATAAATATATTCTACTATAGATTTTGCAATTAGAATATTGTTCATATAGTGTGAAGACATTTTTATTAGTGGTGACACATTTTGTTTGTAAGTTTTTGACTAGTATAGCATACCAATTATTTAAACATTGAAACTTTAATTTGAATATATATCTAATCTGCCATTAAGTATTTATTTAATTAAATTATCATAAATTTTAATTTTAATTTTTTTAATTATGAATCTAATTATATATCGGCATTAAATTAGGATGAAGAAGTAATTTTCTTACCATGGATTTAATATATTTCTCCTAATACCACTAATAATACAATATTTATCAATTATGCTAATTGTATTGTGTGATAAGTATTTTTTTTTTATTTTCAACGTGAATTTAAATTTAATTAAACCCTCGAAAAAAAAAAAGATTATGGTATACAAGTCAAACTAGTGCACTGAAATGCATTTTGTGTCAGTATAAATAAAACACATACTGCAAAATATGCTTATGGAAAACAACAACTGACACATTGGAAGTCCTTTGAAACATTGGGGCCTTAGCATCATGCAATAATCACAAGAGAGCCAAATGTCAATTTAGTTCATTGAAGTTAACATCACAAGAAAAAACATGTGTGTGTCTGGCGGCGAATTTAGAATTTTTATTAAGAGAGTTCAAAAAAATAAAAAAATACATTGTTTAGAATTTAAATTTGAAATTTGAAAGTAAATTTTGAACCCTCTAAATCACTGAGACTATGCCTTGTCTTGTATCTAGGGGATTAATAAAGACATAATATATAAATATGCCCATTAACTTCTCGTGCATGATATAATACACGTAGGACGCAAATTGCCACATAGGACGTCAAGTAGAATGTACGTGCCTACTTGTTCAACTCTATACAAGTTTAAGTAACTATTTGTGCACACATAAAGTTGGAGAACATAGATGTCAAATGAGACCGTCAAAGGACATGTTTATGTATTATGCCTGAAAAAACCTTTATACATTGTAATTTTTTGTCAAGAGAGATCTGTGAACACCCTTTTGATCCCCCTAGATCTTCTCTTGAAAACAATGTTTGTGAAATATAGTTTAATTTATTAGAACGTGTTTCTTAGTTGTGGGGGGTTGTGATGGTTGATTTTGTGATTTCAAATATATATTGCATATCCACCAACAAAAAAAATATTTTTTTAAAAAAAGGAAAAACCAAACACCAGAAAATCCATGGTGGAACTTACACAAATATTGTTCTCTAGGTAGATATGATTTCTTTCCTTATTATGTACTTTAGTACTATATATTAAAACTTAATTAGGGAGAACTAATTATTGAAGCATATAAGATTGTGATCTTATTGAATATATTATCAACTTGACAATTTAATTATATGATCCCAAGTATACAACATTTCTCTTATCAGTATGCAATTCGATGTATAAAATTTCTCATATCGTGGAGAAAAACTATATTTTAAGATCAGATCTATTTTAATACAAGCTTTAGTGTGTTTATAATTTGAACCCGCGCATCTTATGATATTTCCAAATTGAGAAGTTACATTCTAGCAAATATTTTTTATAAATAAATATAT